>CM058044.1:9122294-9283583 GCA_030169165.1 Centaurea solstitialis | reverse complement strand
AAATGGAAACTCAATTTTAATTGCAAATGTGAGACAGCCGAGAGTGCGCCACTTGTCCCATTCAGTGTGAATAATACAGGATTATTCAGACCGAATGCTCATGCATTATTCATGATGAATAATACAACATTCAGTCTGAATGCTGCATTATTCAGACTAAATACTTTATTATTCATCATGAATAATGCATCTGAATAATCTTGTATTGTTCAGACTGAATAGGACGCATGGCGCGCTCTCGGCTGTCCTCACGTTCGCAATGAAAGACGAGTTTTCAACCGAACTTTCGTCTACACATATATGTAATATATATATATGTATGTTTGTATATAAGTTCAACAATTTTCATGTCAACAAGAAAGAAATGGCTATGAACATAAGGTAGAGACATTTGTAGGGATGTTTTGAGAAAACGCATACCTGCACTTTGTTTCCTACTGGCAAACGACACGATTCCGAAAACAGAATTACTGAAGTCATCGGCAGGGCGTCTCCTGCTATCTTGCGGGCCGGCAGATGAGATCCTCGGTGTTTCGGTTGGAAAAGGAGGCGGCATCCTGGGCTCACTCTGGTACTTCTTAAGATACGATGCACCATCAAGCTTGGTCTTGACACCAGGCTTGTCTTTAGGTGCCGGCAACTTGGCGAACAATTCTAGAATATCTTCATGTCCCTGATGGTTTGCCAAATCCCGTGGGGTCCACCCATGCACGTCTGGCGTGTCAATGCTGGCTCCGTTATTGATTAAGAACTCGACTATTTTTGTTTTCTCTTCGGAAATGGCCTTGTGCAGTGCTGTAGTTCCCATATTGTTCCTGAGCGTAATATCCCCACCGTGTTTGATGATCTCTTTAAGCAAATCTATGCTGTTTTGGTCGACTGCATAAGAAGCAAACTCCCCCACATCGCCCGATGTTAACTTTGCACCGTTGTCTACGAGCAGTTTAACAATAGATTCATTTCCCCCCACTATTGCACTCCACAGGGGAACATTTCCTTCGGAGTCTGCAATACCACAAGACTAATAACAATGATTGTGTGGTTGTATAAGCTAAGTTGTTGAACACCATTTAAACATATATCTCCAACTTCCTTCAACAATGATAAAATAACTAGTCTTAATGATTTGGATCAATAATATTTCAACAAGTTAGGCTGATTTTAATATAAGTTGGTTTGTTTTTTGTCTCGGAAATGTTTCTGTTCTCATGGAACATTGCTAAAAGGTAAGTTTTGTAGAGTCAAGTAACTGCAATGTGTTATATAAGATACCTCTTTTATTTACATCTGCTCCATGATCTAAGAGTAAAAGTACACATTCTGAACTTCCTTTGGCCGCTGCAAGATTCTGTAAAAGTAAAAGAAAACGATGAAAATCTGTATTTCGTATAGAGAACAAGTGTTTTAAGAGTCTGGAAAAAGTGAAGAAATTGCGTAATACCAGAACTGTACGTCCAGCACTGTCCATCTCATTCGAATCAAGGCCACCTCGTCTAAGCAATTTATGTAGCAATACGTCGTCACCTCTTGTTACTGCAAAACATAAACTCAGAGGCACGTCCATCCTCCCTTGAGACAACATATTCTCTGTTTCTACAAATATTTGTTCCATTATTGGGTCTGTTTTTTCTTTCAAATGCTGCATAATATCACCAAAAATCTTACCAATTAAAAAATAATCACTGGGATTGACATCTGTCAATCAAGGTTGCTCAAAATTAGATTTAGTAAGTATATGCATTGTAGTGTGTATTGATGAATATACTCATTGACAGAATACATAATTTTACAATATATCTCATCAATGAATATACATGCTACCACAAATAATTTGAGAACCAGAGAACTGAGTCTATAGTGTGTATTCATTAATAAATATACATTGTAAAAAATGCACCAAAATACGTATAGCGCCAATGAGTTTATTCAACAATGAATATAAACTATATTCATTGATGAGCATATTCACTTGTATTTGCCTTCCATCAATGAGTAAGTAAAGGTGGTGAAGCTTTTGCCACCTGCCACTAATGTCTTTTTTAGCAGGGAAATGATACCTGAAGAAGATTGTTGATGATTATTGTTCCATCAGCAACATTTGTTTGGATAATGTTCCGAAATTGAGTGCGATTCATTCTTAGCAGCTGGCTCAATCGTTTTGTGCGAACAGTAAAAGTTTGTGGCCTATAACAAAGCACACCGATTTCACCACAAACATCTCCACTCTTTAACTCTCTAATTACCTAGAAACGTTATTGCACATTAATATTCCATCATTTTAGGCCAGGCTTTCTATAGAAAGATAAATAAACTAAAAATTAATTGAGATATGCAAAAAGTACACATGTAAACTACCTGTTCAACTCCACTTCTCTTATAAATTAGTTCCTGTTTCAAAAATCCAATTAAGAAGTTATTTAAAAGAAGAAATGTTTGAATATGGATTAGCCTATTTACTTTATGTAGGCAGTTTGTTTGTTTATTAAGATTTTTACAGAAGCTAACTGTTTGCTCATGGATTGAATGTTTACAAGGAGAGAAGATTACCACAGCACCAGACACCAAAATGTAGAAGTCCGTGGGAGCTTCATTTTGCAAGATCACATCTTCTTTGGGTGGAAAATACTCGGCTTTCATCTCCGAGACCTACAAGAAGATGCAATCAAAATAAGGGAGTGAATATACATTATTTATTGAAGCTCAGTCCCAAGAGAAAAAGGACATTAATTAATGGCTAATAGCAGTTGTTACCAGTTGAAACAGCATATCGTTTGACACTCCATTAAACAAGTAAACTTCATCAACATAGCGGTAGAAGAGGAAATTTGATATACTTGATTGAATGGCTTTCGGTAGCAGATCAATAATTTCTTGTTGCTGCACCCATTCTGAGTCGGCTCGGTATTTCAAGCATAAGTGAGCAAGCATTTGATCTTGCAGGCGGGCGGGTAGGTGGTTCCTTACCGCAAAGCCTGATGCAGCTTGAATAGTCTCTCTCTACAAAGATACACATAATATTCACACCTCAATCTCAATATAACATACACAAAAATCAACATTAACTGTCAAAAACAGCTCCAACTTTTTACACCTTTTAATTAACCAAGTCACAAATATGTCCTTAGTAATAGATGGAGTGATGAATGAATTTCTGGATCTCATAATAAAGGGTAGGATTGGAAAGTAGGTACTTAGACACTTATTTTGGGACAAACAAAACTAGAAATGTGCACACTAATGTTGGGACAGAGGGAGTACATAACATGCTCAGTTATTATATGTTGGCGAAAATCACTTACAAACTTCCTTGTTCGACCAGTCCTTTCCACGATTAGTGTGGTCATGTTGCCAATGAAATATGCACTCAAGCACATATTGAACAACATGAAGAAGCTGGAAAATATCATTTCCTTCCAATTGACAGCATGGATATCACCGTAACCAGTAGTAGTCATCGTGGTAGTAGTCCAATAAACCGATTTTATATAAAGTGTTGCGAGATTTTCTTTAGCTGTGTCAGTAGAGGAAGCCGCCAACCAAGTATTCGCTTGATCCTTGTAGCGGTGGGCAATAAGATATAATATGCAGGCAGATAAATGAACTGTAAAGAGTGAAACCTAGAAAAAGAAGAACAAAACCTTGATCAGGCAACTTTCGTTCAAAATTCATTGTGTACTAAGAAGAACACAGTACATACGTAAACTTACGGAAACAAGCTTGGCACATCGCATCCAGACATAGTTGTAGTTGCGATCTTTCTCCAATCTTTTAGTGTTTATGCAGTGCAAAAACCAAAAAGTAAGAATTTGGTACTCAACATCAAAATGGGGAAGTGAAAATTTAGAGTACTTGGTAAATTAAAAGGGAAACAATCATGAAGCACCAAACAAAATGATCCACAACATTCATTCCTAAGATTCTCATGAACAACACCAAATACTTGATAACCTTACCTTGAAAACATTTGTCCGACTCTTCGAAGCCGCCAAAGTCGAAGCATATTGAAGTAGCCATACGGTTTAAGTGAATCCGGCAACATCCGCCGAGCAATTTCCGAAGGAAACGTGGATACAACATCGAAAACAAACCACGTCTTTAGATACCTCTTAGCAATCAGACGACGATCATCAATAAGAAGAAAACTCAACTTATCCAGATAGGCAACAAAGAAGGTCATAACAATGTCGATTGCAAAAAATCCATTGACAACGTTATCAATGATCGACAACGCACGCGCGGGCGAATCCAGAAATCCAAACTCAAACGGACAAACCCAAGCCGTGTAAAACACAAGCACCACCAGAAATCCCTGCCAGATTCTGCAATTCACCTAATTAACTCAAAGTCACGGTTCCTAACTGTAACTAGAATCAATCAATCAACAATTACAACAATTCTGCAATTCACCTAATTAACTTGATTCGTCCCCTCTGATCTGTCCTAGCGGTAAAGGTATGGGCGTAATCCATATGTGTGAGGTCCAGGGTTCAATACATGGGCACCGCACCTTTGCCAATGGGATGCATGCGATGATTTACCTCCCCATGATGGTCGTGGGACCGGCACGGTGGGGGCACCTCAGAGGGTGGCGTATACTCTTTTTTTAATGTCATGATTTGTAACCTTAACTAGAATCAATCAAGCAACAATTACAAGATAGAAATTGGTGGAAAACCAACCTGTAACGATGATGCAAGGGATTGATAGTAAAGGGACGAAGCTTGACGTTTCGAGTGGATTGAGCACCGAGCGACGGAAGAATGCTGCTTCGAATGCTGTGGACGGATGACATTCGTCCGTCCCGTGAAATGGAATCGAACTCATCGGAATCATCTCCGACGCTACTACCGCCTCCTACGGCTCCAAATGTGACGCCACCACCCCATGATCCTTTCAAGATGGTCATTTTCGTCGTGATCGAAAAATCAAAACCCTAAATTCATGATCTGATTTGATTTTATTTGGTTTGGTTTCATTGTCCATGAAATCTTTTCTGGTGATCATCCATCTCTCTCGCATTTCTTTTCTCTCCCTCCCTCCCTGTCAGCAGTTAGTAACCGTTGAAAACTTGAAATCAGACCATGCTTTTTGTTTTCTTTCATTTTACACTTTCGGCAGTAGACTTTCTTTAATTACACTTTTTGCCTCCGTGTCTAGAAAACGTATCCTTTTTTGGTCCTTAAATAAAACCTTGTTTTAAAGTCAAGACTCAAGTCAACCTTGTTTCAAAATTCAATACATAGCAACACCCAATGTGTGAACCAATAAAAGAAATTGAGAATGATTTTGAAACTATTATTCTATTAGGAGATAGTTATTTTTTTTATCAAACAAGATTTGCCTCTTGACGATTTAAAGGTTGCCTCTTAATAAAACTGTTAAGAGGTAATCAAACAACCCTTAATTATTTTTCTTCTCTAGCTTAGTTAGTGGTTTTAATTTTTTTTTTAATATCTATTTTTTGCTTCAAGTTTTTTTTTGAGAACTTGGTTCTTGATTCAATTCAATATGTCGACTCAAAACCACAACGATATCACTTTTTTACTTATCAAACTCAAGCAAGTTAGATATCTGCATTGTATACTACTATTCTTCTTATATTTTCTTCTAATTTTATCATTGATGCGGTAGAATATATATAATACGTACCAAGTTTAACCCTTTTGAAAATCATCCAACTAAATTACCACACACACAGGTAAGCGTACCTGATGGGGAATAATATAATGTAAGTAAGTCAAGGTATCGTTCTTACCACAGGGAACAGTGAAGCTATCTATCTTTAGTCTATTAGTTCTACCAATTAATCTAACAATTATATTTAAAAAGAGGAGTTTGTGAAATTGAGAAGTAATTGTAACACCCTGAAAACCTTAAGGAATTATTTGTTGTAAAGCCCCAAATCCAAAACAAGGTTTTATAAAAGTAATTTCTTTTAAGACGATAAATAGATAAAAATAAATTTTTAAAATTTATGAACAATTCCAAAAATCCAAAATGTCAACGAAGGAAAACTAGTTTAACCATAATAGAGTCAATGAGAATCAATTTAGTTAATCAATAAAATCCAAGGTCAATCGTTGTCGGAACGTCGGTCTCGAAGTTACATCGAGGCCTTGCCCTTATCCTTAGCCGGTACAGTACCTGAAAAAGGATATCAATTAACGGGGTAAGCGAATCGCTTAGTGAGCTACTTATACATGAACTTACTATATAGCATGCATACATACCACATCAATAACAAACATCCACAATCAACCGTATCCACATACATATAACAACCAACAATAAATGACCCTCGCGAGGTCCAACAATAAACTCCCGTCAGTTTGGACACGGGTCGGCCCCCACAACTCACCAATGGCATGTGGATTCTCTTTCGCCCGTCAGTTTGGATACGGGTCGGCCCCCACAACTCACCAAGGGCATGTGGTTCCCTTTTCAGATAACCGTGCGCACACATACAAGCCATACAATAAACACATATATAAGTACTCACCTGATACACTCTATATCAAGCACAACGTCGTACAATTGCTCACAAATAGCCAGTCAACAAATCTGAAAATTGTTCTTAACAATTTAATTATTAATAGAATTCCTTACTATCCACACAGAGTCTAACCAAACCATCTATTCCAAAACCAACCCGACAAAACAAATTTTACGGCGCTTGCTAAAATAGCCGAGACATTACACGGGTCTAACGTAACCTACGAACTCAACTCACCGTCGAGAACCACTACCGGACGGCAGCAACCGAAACAGATCGCCACCGCCAACTCCTCGCGGCGCGAGTTCCGCACCTCGCGGCGCGAATTGCAAACAGACACCACACCACCACGTCGGCCAACGGTCGGCCAAGGCCAACCACCGCCGTCCACAGCTGCAACGGCAGCCAACAGACACGGCAGCCAAACAGCCGCCGGCCAGAAGCAACGGCGGTATCCACCGCCACTCCACAGCAGCGTCTCATCCTACCACCGCCAGACTCAACACCGGCCGTGGCCGGTGACAATAACAAGGGACAACCGGCAATCGCCGGTGTCAACCACAACAACCGCAAGGATCGACGACAACGGTGTAAAACACTGCCACCACCGCTGAACCACCGATCGCGACCTCCGACGGGTCGGCCGTCGCTCTCGCCGGATAACAGCCGCCAACCACGCCATCGTCATCTCTGGCTATCGCCGGCGTGACGTATACAGTCCCTATGCCAGCGGTCGCCGGCGATTAACATAACCATGGCCCCGACGCTGTCGCCGAACCACAACACCACCATCGCCGGCTATTGCCGACGTGGCTGATCAACGCAGCAGTGGTAATCGCCGGCCAGAGCTGGCGACCACCGTTTTCTCCCAACAGCAGCCGTAAGCCACCAAGACAGCCACAACGATCAACAGAAAAGTAACGACTCCCTAACCCTAGATCGTGAACAAAAACGAAAGGTTAGCGGCTTACCTTGCTTACGACAACTCGATTCCGGCGATCAAACCCTCTCCCTTTCTCTCTTCCAGCCGTTCTCTCTCTCTCTCTCTCTCTCTCTCAAACGCCCACTCTCTCTCAAACTACCCAACTCTCCAAGAAAGTGGGAAACAAATAAAAGCTATCAACAAGGATATACGGGTGTATCCTTATATCAAAGTTCAAGCAACCTTATCCAACCCAAATTCCAATTTAAAAGTAATTATCTATTCCCAAAATTCTAAAATAAATAATTAAATAAATCAAGAAATTCCCTATAGTTTTGGGGTGTTACAACCCTCCCCCACTTACCAGGATTTCGTCCCCGAAATCAGTCCGAGAAAAGTTCTGGGTACCTCTCTCTCATCTCTGCCTTCGGTTCCCACGTCCACTCGGAACCTTTCCGATGCTGCCACTGGACCTTCACAATTCCAATCTCCTTGTTTCGTAGTTGTTTCACTTTCCGCTCCAGCACTGCAACTGGTTTCTCAACGTAATTCAGGCTCTCATCAACCTGAATGTCATCTAGAGGCACATGTGCGGATTCATCCGCCAAACACTTACGCAACTGGGACACGTGAAACGTGTCGTGAATCTGCCCGAGTACCTCCAGTAACTCCAACCGATAAGCCACCTTCCCAACTCGCGCTAACACCGTAAACGATCCAATATAACGGGGCCCAAGCTTGCCCCTCTTGCGAAAACGAATCACCCCCTTCCAAGGTGAGACCTTCAACAAAACACGGTCACCCACCTGGAACTCTAGATCCGATCTCCGCTTGTCCGCGTAGCTTTTCTGCCTACTCTGCGTTGTCCGCAGGCGCTCTCTAATCCTCTGGATGTGCTCTGTGGTCTGCTGAACCACCTTCGTGCTCCTGAGAACACGCTGGCCAACCTCACCCCAGCAGATTGAGGTCCGACACCTCCGCCCGTACAACATCTCGTACGGAGGCATCCCGATGCTCGAGTGGTAGCTGTTGTTATATGAGAACTCCACCAAGGGCAGATACGTATCCCAACTACCTCCGAAATCAAGTACACAGGCCCAAAGCATATCCTCAAGCGTCTGAATCGTACGCTCACTCTGTCCGTCTGTCTGCGGATGGTAAGCCGTACTGAAGTGTAACCTGGTACCCATATCTGCGTGAAACCGCTCCCAAAATCTCGAGGTGAAACGGGTGTCCCGGTCTGAGATGATCGAAACCGGTACCCCGTGCCTCTTTACCACCTCCTTCACGTACAGTTCCGCCAACTGTTCAGACGTAAAGCTCTCCCAAATAGCTAAGAAGTGAGCACTCTTAGTCAAACGGTCTACTATTACCCAGATTGCGTCAAATTTCCGGGGTGTCTTCGGTAGCTTGGTGATCAGATCCATGGTGATATTCTCCCATTTCCACTCGGGGATCTCTAACGGTTGCATCTTACCGTGCGGTTGCTGATGCTCAGCCTTGACCTTTAGACAGGTCAAACAAGACTCCACATAGCGGGCAACCTCCCGCTTCATCCCTGGCCACCAATAGTCAGCTCTCAGATCCATGTACATCTTCGTAGCCCCGGGGTGAATAGAAAACCTAGACTTGTGTGCTTCCTCTAACAGTGTCTGACGAGCACCACCTGCAAGAGGAACCCACACCCGCTCATGCCTGGTCAAAAGTCCTCTACTATTTCGAACCATTAGAGGTAATTGGCCTCTAACCCGCTCCTTATTCTGGTTCTCGTCCAAGCTAGCCTCCTCTTGAGCTCGCCGAACAAGATCTAGAAAGGACGTGGTCACGGCCATCCGCAAGTGAGCCGTCTAAAATGATAACTTGGGCGCCTTTCGACTAAGCGCATCTGCTACCACGTTCGCCTTGCCCGGATGATAAAGGATCTCACAATCGTAATCCTTTACCACATCGAGCCATCGACGCTGCCGCATGTTCAGGTTCGACTAATCCAAGAAATACTTCAAGCTGCGGTGGTCAGTATAGATGGTGCACTTCACCCCGTACAGATAGTGCCTCCAAATCTTCAGCGCAAAAACCACCGCCGCCAGCTCAAGATCGTGCGTGGGATAGTTAGCCTCATGAGGCTTCAGCTGCCTCGACGCATAGGCTATGACCCGTCCCCGCTGCATCAGAAGACACCCCAAGCCAAGGTGTGACGCATTACAGTACACGGACATCTCCTCCACGCCCTCAGGAAGTGTCAAGACCGGTGCCTCGTACAACTTCCGCTTCAAGGTTTCGAACGCCTCTTCCTGCTCCGCGCCCTATACATATGGCTCGCTCTTCTTAGTCAACCTCGTCAATGGTACCGCAATTCGGGAAAAGCCCTCGATGAAACGTCGGTAGTAACCGGCCAAACCCAGGAAACTCCGTATCTCGGTAGGAGTCCTCGGAATCTCCTAGCTCATCACTGCCTCAATCTTAGAAGGGTCCACCTTAATGCCTTCCCGGTTAACAAGATGCCCCAGGAACTGGACCTCTTGTAACCAGAAGGCACACTTCGAGAACTTCGCGTAGAGCTGCTCCCTCCGCAACACTTCAAGCACCTCCCGCAGATGAGTCACGTGCTGCTCCTTCGTCTTCGAGTAGATTAGGATGTCGTCAATAAAGACAATTACTGACTTATCGAGCATCGGTCGACAGACTCGATTCATCAGATCCATAAAAGCTGTTGGGGCATTGGTGAGACCGAAAGGCATCACCAGAAACTTAAAATGCCCATATCGGGTTCGGAAAGCGGTCTTAGAAACGTCCGCCTCCTTCACCTTAAGCTGGTGATATCCCGAGCGAAGATCAATCTTCGAGAACCAAGCCGCCCCCTGGAGCTGGTCAAAAAGGTCATCAATCCTAGGTAGAGGATACCTATTCTTGATGGTCACCTTATTGAGTTCTCGGTAGTCGATACACATCCGGAGACTCCCGTCCTTCTTCTTCACGAACAGGATCGGGGCACCCCATGGCGAACTACTGGGACGGATGAACCCCTTCGCCGAGAGCTCTTGCAACTCATTGGATAACTCCTGCAGTTCGGTGGTGCTAACCGGTAAGGAGTACGCGCCACCGGTGCAGCCCCAGGTACTAGATCGATGCCAAACTCCACCTCTCGCTCAGGTGGAATGCCCGGTAGGTCCTCCGGAAAGACATCTGGATACTCACTCACCACCGGTACATCTGCAACCGACAACTTCCTCTCCTCCGCCAAACTGGTCATCGCGTACGCCAAGTAGCCCGCACACCCATGCCGAAGATACCATCCTGCTTTCGCAACCGAACAAAATGCCAGCTGCTTCCTTCGTCCCTCACCGTACACGATGAGGTCTCCCCCACTTGGGTTCTGGATGCGAACTAACTGCTCCGCGATGTCTAGAACGCCGTGGTTCCGGAACATCCAGTCCACTCCCACTATCACATCTACTCCGTTCATGGAAGTAGGTATCAAGTTGATACTGAAGGACACCCCATGAATCACTATGGTGTAGTTTCGATAAACGTCCTCGCAAATCCGTACCTCCTCTGCTGCCACATCAATCGCCACAAAACGGTCTAGCTTCCCTCGCTCGAGCTGGAAGCCTTTACAAAAAGCGTTCGATACGAAGGTCCAAGTGGCTCCCGAATTGAATAGCACTAATGCAGGCCTCCCGTTCACGGGAAAAACGCCTAATTACAACAACGAATTAACTACCAAGGAGTGCGCATGCAATTCTAAACTACTAGTTACAGGCCACTAACATAACATACAGTTGGATATCTCGACAGTAAACTAAAAACGTACCTGTAACTACGTCCGGCTCCACCTTGGCCTCCTCGGCCGTAAGCTGGAAAACTCGACCTCGACTCGTCGAAGATGGCCCGCTCTTCTTCCCCGAAGAGCCGTCGGTAAACCGCACAGTAGAGGAAGCTGGTGCCACCACATGTGCCGTCACTGGTGCTGCTGCAGTCGCTCCAACTAGCGGGGGGCAGTTCGGCTTAATATGGCCTGGCTGGAAGCAGTGAAAACAAGTCCTCGGTGCGATCCCGCACTCCCGACTCCGGTGGCCTGGCTTGCCACATTTGAAGCACACAGACTCTGACAGCCGACACTCCCCCGAGTGGTTCTTACCGCATTTCGGGCAGCCCGTGAACCCTCTCCGACCATCGCTCCTTGGTCCCTTAAATTTCTTTGCTGGCACCAATGCTAGCTCCTCTTTCCTCTTCCCTTGCCGCTGCTCCTCAAGATACATCTCCCGCTTCCGGGCTGCCTCTACCAACTCATTGAAGGTTTGATACCTCACTGTGGCCACAAACTCCTGGATCTCCGTCTTTAGTGCCTGGCGGAACCGGTGCATCTTCACTTCCTCCGATCCGACATAGTCGGGGCAGAACAAGGACTTTTCCAAGAACTGGGCAGTGATCTCGTTCACCGTCTCGGTAGTCTGTCTCAGATTCAGGAACTCCGCCATGATCCTCTCCTTCTCGATACGCGGTGAGAACTCCTCGTCAAGCAGCGCTTTGAACTCCTCCTAGGTCATTGCGCCGATTTGCTCCTCCGTACGGCTCTTGAGGATAAGCCCCCACCAGTCTTTACCCGCATTATGGAGCAGGTTGACCGCGTAGACTACCTTCATAGCGTCTGGGCAGCCACTGCTGCGGAATGCACCCTCCACAGCAGCAACCCATTGGTAGCAGGCGATAGGGTCTTTCTTACCCTCGAAGTGCGGTGGCTGGCACGCCATGAAGTTCTAAAACGTGCTAGCCCGGCTCTGTCCCTGACTGTTACTGCCTGACCCTGACCCACGTGCAGTGAAGGCCGCCTCAATCCACTCGTCAACGGCCGCCAGCAGCTCGTCCTTCATCTGCGCGAACAACCCTGGCAGGATCTGGTGCAGGGTCTCAGTGAGCTGTGGGCCTATAACGTCCCTCAGATTTGGAGTCTCAGGCTCAGAATTCGATGTTCTCCTCGTGACCACCATACTATAGGTTTACAATAATAACAACTTAGAACAGTTCAAAAGGGTGCAGTTCAAAATACATAATCACAAAGGACTACACCCCATTCCTACCCAAGCTCATGTACGTATCTATATCTAGCCGTTAGTGCACATGCCACCTACAGTCTAGATCATATTCTACCCCTTCGGTACATACAGTAACAATTAAATCCATAAACATCACTCGTGGGTCCTAACCGTCGTCAATATTTTGAGATTTTCTAAGGCTTAATCAGATTCGAATCTACACTATTCTTTATAGTAGTGCTATTATTGGGCCCGCACTGCTATAACCAACCGAGATCATTAGCTGGGTTAAGATCACCGAGCACCAACCCAACAGGTTCATGCCCCGTAATCTCTTCCCGCCGTCTCAAGGTGCTTACATTCGAGTCTGATACCGCCTTAAGCTAAATCTCAACCTAAAGACTAGGCGGTACCCACACAATCACAATACACACATAAATTTTCCATTGACTAACATAGTCGGTTACACGTATACCAACGTTCTATACTTGTAGCATGCAATTCAGACTCAACAACCAATTAATCTTACGATACATTTACTTATATGTAAATAGCTCACCCCCGTTGTGATGCTCCCGCCGACGATTCCGACCTTTGACTCATTATTGTCCCAAAAATCACGGGTTTAAGTCCAACCACACGCACACTAGAAAACGTGCGTGCTGATTCCCTTAAACCACGCTCTGATACCAAGTTGTAAAGCCCCAAATCCAAAACAGGGTTTTATAAAAATAATTTCTTTTAAGACGATAAATAGATAAAAATAAATTTTTAAAATTTATGAACAATTCCAAAAATCCAAAATGTCAACGAAGGAAAACTAGTTTAACCATAATAGAGTCAATGAGAATCAATTTAGTTAATCAATAAAATCCAAAGTCAATCGTTGTCGGAACGTCGGACTCGAAGTCACATCGGGGCCTTGCCCTTATCCTTAGCCGGTACAGTACCTGAAAAAGGATATCAACTAACGGGGTAAACGAATCGCTTAGTGAGCTACTTATACATGAACTTACTATATAGCATGCATACATACCACATCAATAACAAACATCCACAATCAACCGTATCCACATACATATAACAACCAACAATAAATGACCCTCGCGAGGTCCAGCAATAAACTCCCGTCAGTTTGGACACGGGTCGGCCCCCACAACTCACCAAGGGCATGTGGTTCCCTTTTCAGATAACCGTGCACACACATACAAGCCATACATTAAACACATATATAAGTACTCACCTGATACACTCTATATCAAACACAACATCGTACAATTGGTCACAAATAGCCAGTCAACAAATCTGAAAATTGTTTTTAACAATTTAATTATTAATAGAATTCCTTACTATCCACACGGAGTCTAACCAAACCATCTATTCCAAAACCAACCCGACAAAACAAATTTTACGGCGCTTGCTAAAATAGCCGAGACATTACACGGGTCTGACGTAACCTACGAACTCAACTCACCGCCGAGAACCGCTGCCGAACGGCAGCAACTGAAACAGATCGTCGCCGCCAAATCCTCGCGGCGCGAACTGCAAACAGACACTATACCATCACGTCGGCCAACGGTCGGCCAAGGCCAACCACCGCCGTCCACAGCCGCAACGGCAGCCGACAGACACGACGGCCAAACAGCCGCCGGCCAGAAGCAACGGTGGTATCCACCGCCATTCCACAACAGCGTCTCATCATACCGCCGCTGGACTCAACACCGGCCGTGGCCGGTGAGAACAACAAGGGACAGCCGGCAATCACCGGTGTCAACCACAACAACCGCAAGGATCGACGACAGCGGTGTAAAACACTGCCACCATCGCTGAACCACCGATCGCGACCACCGACGGGTCGGCCGTCGCTCTCGCTAGATAACAGCCGCCAACCACGCCATCGTCATCTCCGGCGTGACGTATACAGTCCCTATGCCAGCGGTTGCCGGAGATTAACATAACCAGGGCCCCGACGCTGTCGCCGAACGACAACACCACCATCGCCAGCTATTGCCAACGTGGCCGATCAACGCAGCGGTGGTAATCGCCGGCGAGAGCCGGCGACCACCGTTTTCTCCCAACGGCAGCCGTAAGCCACCAAGACAGCCACAACGATCAACAGAAAAGTAACGACTCCCTAACCCTAGATCGTGAACAAAAACGAAAGGTTAGCGGCTTACCTTGCTTACGACAACTCGATTCCGGCGATCAAACCCTCTCCCTTTCTCTCTTCTAGCCGTTCTCTCTCTCTCTCTCTCAAACGCCCACTCTCTCTCAAGCTACCTAACTCTCTAAGAAAGTGGGAAACAAATAAAAGCTATCAACAAGGATATACGGGTGTATCCTTATATCAAAGTTCAAGCAACCTTATCCAACCCAAATTCCAATTTAAAAGTTATTATCTACTCCCAAAATTCTAAAATAAATAATTAAATAAATCAAGAAATTCCCTATAGTTTTGGGGTGTTACATTTGTGTATTTATTTATTTATTTTAAATAGTTATGGGTTTTTGGATAACTGTTTATAGTTGGAAGATTGAGTCGGATAAGGTTAGCTTAGACTAAAAGGATAACCCGACTCGTTTATTAAATACTCCCGTGTAGCTTGGTTTAATCTCATTATCACTTACCAAATTCTTGGAGAGAAGGTAAGTGAGAGAGAGAGAGAGAGAGATCGGTTGTCGGAGCGAGTGTCGGAGACCGTTGTCGTTCGCGAGGTAAGGGTTTCACAAACCGTTTCCGTTAGTTCGTGTTAGGGTTCCGTCGGTAGGGTTTTCCGGCGATCGCCGCTAGGGCGGCTGTGGTCGGCGCGGCGGCAGTAGGCCGCCGTGTCTAGTGTGGCGATGGTTGGTGCAGCGAAGGGCTGCCGTAGTCACCGGCGTGACTGTGGTCGCGATTGGTGCAGAGGTGGTGTGGGGTTTGCGACGGCAAACTGATGCCAAGGTTAGCAGACTAGGCGACGGCCGTCGGAGTCGGCGGGGTCGCTGCAGCAGGCGCGGCCGGCGTTCTTGGTTGCCGTGTGGTGGCGCCTGGTGTTGGATAAGCCGCGGTGGTGGCGGGTTTGGATTCGTCGGCAACAGTCGGCGCCGTTGTTTGCGTCAGAGTGGGGACGTGGTGGCTGTGGTTGAGCGGTGGCAGTCGGCGCGCCGGCCTTGGTCTGCGACGAGACTGCTGCTGCCGATTTTTTTGCTTTGCGGCGGCTGTCCGGCGGTGTTGTCAGCCGGTGCACCGCTGGTGGCAGCCTCAGCTGCTCTGGCAAAGGCCGGTGGTAGTGGCGTGGTTTGGCGGCGGTCGACAGCTTTGGCTATGCGGCTGCGTTGGACGGCTTGACCGTCGATGGCTGGCAGCAGCTAGTTGTTGGTTGAGTTCGCCACGCCGGCGGTGTTCGGCGGCGCGGCTGTGGCCGTATGCTTCGCCGGCGGTGTTCGGCGGCGCGGCTGTGGCCGTATGCTTTGCCGGCGGCCGGCGTAGGTTTTTTGTCTTTCCTCGACGAAAACCGTTTTGGTCAGCGGCTGCCCGGGGTTTTGTGCGTGGCTCGAGTGGGGTCGCGGTCAAACCGTGTAGACCCGCTTGACGCCACGACCCCGGTTTCCTTCGCGTGATTAATTAAGTCTAGCCGGGATGGTTTAGGGTTGTTGGAATAATTTGAGTGTCGGTAGTGGCTAAGGGAAAATCTGATGTTATGATGCGCTAATTAATTGCAGACTTGTTGATTGAGAAACTGTGACTTGTCGTGTTTTATTGTCTGCATTTGAGGTGAGTTACATTACGCGTACTGTATTTTGTTATGTGTGTATATATGTGTGAATGTGTGTGAAAAGGGAGCCACATGCCCTTGATGCGTTGTGGGGACGGACTCGCATCCTAGGCAGGCGAGAACAGGGAACCACATGCCCTCGATGAGTTGTGGGGGCAGATCCGTGTCCTAGGCAGGTAGAAATTTATTTTATTGTTCTCATGAGAATAGTTGTTGATTTGATTGATTGTGATATACGTGATTTGTTTATGGATTGGTTATTGCAATTGTGATGGCACCGTTACCGTATGTGCTTGCATTGCGAGGTAGGGTATGTGTAGTGCTAGCTCACTAAGCTTTATGCTTAACCCTTCCGTTGTTCCCTTTTCCAGGTTCGGGTTCAGGACTGGAAAAGGGCAAAGCCCCGATGTGACTCTAGTGACGTGGACGGTTCCGACAGCTCTTGGATTTATTGGAATATTTCTTTTAAAAACATGAAATTTATTTTGGGGTTTGACTTAACACTTGGTTTTTTATTTGGTACATCTGTTAGATGTAAAGATGAATCAATCTAACATGATTTAAGCATGATCATGATAGATCTAGCATGTAGATGATGAAATCAAGTAGAGAGAGAAAGTAGAGAGAAAAGAGAGAAACTCATATGTCATTCATATCCAAAAGCTTGAATTACAATACAAGGCAATGAGGTATTTATACCTCATCCCTAAGAAACAAAAACTTTCACAATAGGTCCCTCAACTTCTATTTATAAACATAACACTAACAATCTCCCCCTTTTATAAAAGAAGGAGGGACACTCAAAAGAAATTAACAACAAATTGATCAAGATTGCTTCACTACAGGTTTTCTCAACTTGAACTTGATTTCTGCAAATCTGATGTCATTTCTCAGTCTCAATCTTCTATCTATCTCCTTTACAAAGTGCTTGATCAGAACCTTGTTGGCAGCTGAGATGTCATGAACATTATGCTTATCCATTTGCAACCTTGTATTCAACCCATCCATCACCATTTTCAACTTCATGTGAATACATTCTCTTCTTATTGCCTAGAGAATCTGGATACACACATGAAATCCTGGTTTCATCTGCATCATAGAAAACCGTGTACATAACAAAGTCTTTCTCTTCACCAATCAGACTTCTTTGTGGTTTGTGACAAAATAACTTTGACGTCCAGTTCTCCAATCCCAGCTGAAAATCATACAAGTGAGCCAATGAGATAGAAGCCTTGACATGCCTGACAATTGCTGTTAGAGCAATTATCTCCTCTGATCTAAAAGCTTTTCCTTTGAGATCATATAAAATCCCAAAGATCACATCAAAGCTCTCCTGGAAATCTGCTTCTGTAATCACATACTCCTTCCCATCATCTCTGGTAAATGCAATCACTGGATAGAAGTAAGCACTAAGCTTGTTAGTCTTGTAACTCTTTACAGCAACAAACTTGTAGTCTGACACTAACACTTCTCTTCTTTGCTTATTCACCTACCTCATGTGAATGTACTCTCTTCTTAACTCCTCTTTCAGATTCTCAATCCCGTACAGCTTCACATAGCTCAGCTTCCGCTCATGATAACAAAATCTGCTCTTGTATTTCTCTTCCAGATACTTTCCATTTGCTCTTGTGAACCTGTTCCACTCTGTTCTCTTTAGAAACTTCCCAGAGCTAGCTTTCATTTTCTCCCAGAGCTCCACTTTCTTCGGATCGACTGGCATTAGATCATTCTGTGGCAACACTTCTTCAAGCAAAGGCCCTTCCACATCTTCCACTGGTTCTTCCTTCTCAAAATCAAACTGTACATCATGGAACATATCTTTCAGTTTACCATCCTCTGCACACCTTGCATCATTTATCTCCTCATTTGTAACTTGATACTCTCTGAGATCAGTAGCTACATTCTCAAGAAGTGCTAGAACTCTATCTATTTCAGACATAGAACTAGAAACCCCTGAGAATCTAACTCCTCTTTCTTCTGCACCCTCAGCCGGTATCTCTTCCTGTACAGAACTCAGAAAATCCAGTGTTGACTGCAACGCAGGTTCAGTATCCATTTCTTGGCCTCCAGTCAGAACAATTGCATCTCTATGTCGTGCCGGTTGCTTTTCTCTCGGTTGTCTCTCTTCAAAACGATCAACGACTTGTACTCTAGAAGAGGTCGGTTCCCTAGACGGCTCTCCTTCCAACCTTCTACGCTTCCTCTCCCCCTCATGATGATCATGATCATCATGATCATCATGCCTTTTGGTTGGCCGTCTAGCAGCTACTTGACAAGTTTCTTCAATCCCCCGAATCCGATCAGACAACTAAGATAACCCCTCGGTAAACATCTTGTTGATTTCTGTGAAGGTCTTGGTTAGAGAAGCATCAAGAGTCGCCTGAAACTGCTGAAATTCGGTGTGTGTGACCATGTGAGCCTGAGACCTTTGCTCTTGAATGGCACGTTGCTGCAGGACAGTTTGTTGTTGTAGGACACCCACAAGATCACGATCTTCAGCTGAACCCGACTCCAAGAGTTTAGAGAACAACAACCCCTTTAACTCCGAGATAGTAAGAGAATCAGCCGCTGATTGAGAATGCTGTGATGGAGGATCAGACATCGGAGCTTTGCCTTTAGCTAACAATGCTACTTGCTTCTCTAAGGCTGAAATTCGGGCCGTCTGCTGTTGAATAACATTTGCCATATGTTCATTATTCGCCCGATACATAGAACGTGTAATCAGCTGGTTTGCAGTGGCTACTACATGAATACGGGAGAGATCAATATCTGAGGTTGAATCCATGCCAGTCGGAGGCGGTACAGAGACAGATGGTGTAGTAGATGCGGATGATACAGGCACTGTGGAAGATGTGGAAGCTGGAATTGAGGCCGATGAGAAACTACCAATGGGTGTTGAGGAAGAACCCAAAATGGTAGACTGCTGCCTTAGCTCCGTGATAATAGTGGATGCGGGTAAACTAACACCGAGGTCACTGAGACTTCTCGTTGATCCAAGAGTGGAACTCAAGGAACCCATGTTCAGTGTTGGCGTAATGTTAACACTGATGGGATTTCCCTCCGATCCTGGCAAGCCCGCAACAAATGCAGAACTCACTACGGTGGTTCCGGCAGGGCTACTGAAGCCTCCTGCAAAGGTGGTTTGCACCTGTGTCCTAGCCAAAGAAAGAGATGTATTAGTTACAAGTGGTTCTAGACTCGATGTGGAAACAATTGAAGTCGTGGGCGGGGGCAGCTGCCTCACTGTGTCGGTACCACCAACCTCCAACTGAGGAATAGGTACAAGTTGTGATATATCCCTGTGGGAAGATGAAACTACCATTTGTTGAGAAACGGTAGAGTGGCTTGGTTGGGTTGTGCATTGCATGAGTGGGTGTCTCATGTCTTGTTCAATAGGTGGTGGCAACATATGCTCACCCCTAGAAGTTGTGGCTACCCAAGCTAGACTCGGCTTGGGGAGGGGTTTGTACTTCTTTTCTAGCCCCTGTCTCACACTCACCATGTTTTTCTGCGTCCCCAACACTCATCCTCTCATTAGGTTTTTCAACTAATTCGCCCTCATCCGGCCTTATGTCCCCTTGAGTCAACAAACGACTCGAGTAGGCACTTGAGGATCTACATCCTCATCCATATAATGATCACCACTATCAGCTAGACTTTCCTCAGATGAAGAATCATGTCCCATAAGTCGGTTGAGTCGTTGTGCCATCTCACTCGGAGAATAACACTGTACGTCAGGAATAACGTCATCTGGTTGTGATAAGTCCAACAATGACTCCGCCACTTCTTCAGTATCCAAGAACGTCTCATGAAGTGGAGATAAAACAAAGTCTGGCAGAGAAGCCTCAGCCAAATGTTGTTGAGCATGAGAACTAACACCTTGATCATCTTCTATAGCCGCAAAGACATCATCCATTCGTATCTCATAACTGATTTGACCAATTTGAGCAGCTACATTGACAGTTGATGAGTGAGCTAGCGGATCAGAATGGGCCCCACCTGCACCCCTCTCGGTATTTTCCCTCAGCACCCCCTGACCAAGATCCCGTGATCGTTGGTCCCTACTAACTATACCCTCACTTCTAGGGATAACACCTTGGGTAGGTCCCTCCGGTTCTGGTTGGACCATAGGTGCAAAGCTAGCCCTATACTCTATCACACACGCCACATTCTGATCAGCATATGCCAAAAGTTCTGAAAATAAAGGAACCTCCGGAGCAAACTCCCGCTTCGGATATCGAATAGACTGCATATCATGGATCTTAACCTTCTCTGCATCTGCTCGACGCGGAATATCCGGATTACGCTGCATCGCACTTGCTATAAGAATACTTAGAAACCTCGGGAATGGTAGATGTTTTTGTCGCTTGGCTAGAAGCTCCTTCAGATCGTAAAAAATCAACGAAGCATAGTCATAATGCTTGTTGAATAACACTCCATAAAAGAGAAACAGAAACGACTGTGTCGCAGTGTCTTGAGCCGTCCGCTTTCCAGTTAAACATCTACTTAGAATTGTGAACAATGTGTTATACGTTGGAGGTAGGTTGGACTTGTTGAACTGAGATGGTGCATTGATTGCCTCCAAGTGACCAACAGATTCTACACCGGCCATTGCAACTGCCAACGATGCAAATCGTTCAAACTGATTGGCATTTGGTCGACTAGTCACTTCCGGAAAGCCCAATATACGACGAAATTTGTTGACGCCAAAGCTGATAGTGTAGTGATCCAGCTTAGCAGTAAAATGATGATTATCCGGATCAGCATGAAATTGCAGTGTATTCCAGACTTGTTGTACATAAATCATAGGTACTTCAACCACCTTTGTAAGCACTGTGTACAATGGATGGTTTCGCAGAATGGCAGTGATCACCGGAGCTCCCATCCTTGCATGTGGGTTGAATGGAACATTGTTCGAGAACGATGGAAGAAATAACGACGGACGAATTAACTGTCTATCCGCATCAACATTCGGATTATGTGGAGATGATTGTACCGAGAGTATGTCTGAGATCACCATGTCATCTGAGTCTGGGAAAAAATAATCCTCCATCGCTGCAATTCATAAAAAACATTAGATTTATATCTTTTAAGTTTAGAATTTTATGAAAAACGCGTTTAAGTGTGAAAAAGAAATTCACACAGTGTGAGACTTGAGAAAATTACACTAAAAGATCTACCATTGAACAATATAGAGAACTGTATCAGTTAAATTTATATAAGCCTTAACAACATACGTCTTAATCCGATTTTACGTCTCGAGTGAGATTCGAGATATTAGTTATTAGTGATATCAACTTTTAGAACCTTTATTTTACGAGAACTAGTCATTTAAAGGCTTATACATATTAATCCGATTAAGTTCACCACATTATCGATTTGAAGGTCAATCTTAAAGTCAACAAGAGAATACGAAGTCCAATGTCTTAAGTCCATATGATCCGGAACAACGGTTCATTCACACTTAGAGGTTTTTAAAATATCAAGAATACAATCCCGAAATGTTAACCCGTGTGTTAAGATTAGTTCATACAAAAACATTAAACTACTAGCCTAATCGATATATGATCGAATGAATACCTATAGGCTTCGTAGAACCCGGGATATGTATACAAAACACACACTAAACACGACTACGTAATGCACTATAAGAACACAATCTTGAGCAGGAAGCAACGCCTTGAACAGGATCCGCACGAGCAAAGAATTTCCAGAAAGATTGGAAATGTTGAGAGAAACGATATATTTATAGAGAAGTATTCAAGAGGATATGAAAGTCATGATGACGTGGACACGTGGCACTATGTAACTGGGCCGCGCATGTCTCGAGCGGAAAAACTGAAAGGACCTGTGCTCGAAATCTCGCTCGAGACAGATGAACCGACTCGAGATACATGTCTCGAGTACATGTCTCGAGTCAATATGACTCATGATTCGAATCTTATGCACAATATATCGCTCGAGATACATGACTCGAGATACACATCTCGAGTACATGTATCACAACAGGTTTAACTAACTCGAGCCATATAAAAACCACTCGAGATACATGACTCTATTACAAATGTCTCGAGCACAATTCTCAAATGAGGTGTAACACACTCGAAATAGAAGACTCGAGATATACGTCTCGAGCACATCTCGAGTCAATTGTAATATGCACGTCTCAAGTCACTTGTAACATGCACGTCTCGAGTCACTTGTAACATGCACGACTCGAGTCAATTATAACATGCACGGCTCGAGATACGTAACTCGAGATATACAGCTCGAGCCCTTGTCTCTTATTAATTGTACGACTCGAGATACGTTGGACTCGAGATAGACAACTCGAGATTGATATCTCGAGCCCTTGTCTCGAGTCACATACGCGGTTCGAGTTAAGTATACGCATGCACATCTCGAGTCAATACTCCCCCTACGATGAAGCAGCCGTAATACTCCCCCTTAAACTATGCATACCTGAAATTACCTGAAATTACCTGTAAAAAGGCAAAATCACAGCAACGGTACTAACCTGAACCAGATAAGCTCCCCCTTGATAAAACCATATACTTAAAAACAAACACATTAGTAACAAAGAAAGTAAGAAAATACCAAAAAAAACAATCAACTTGAGACAGAAAATCAAATGTAATAGATAAGTTGTATTTCAAGATATACATAGAAGACCAATGACCATACTTAACTTAGTATTTCATTATTCTGCTATGTATATAAGGAAATATAGATTAGAAGACTGTTAGATCTTTTTGTCAATCATACCAAGTCTAGAGATGAGAAATTTAAATCGTTTCTCATCTAAAGCCTTAGTAAACAGATCTGCAAGTTGATATTCAGTATTAACAAAATACAGCTCTATATTTTCTTTTTCCACATTAACCTTTAAGAAATGATACCTGATATCAATGTGTTTAGTTTTCGAGTGTTGAACCGGATTAGCTGAGATAGCTATAGCACTCTTGGAATCACAATAGATGGGGATCTTTTTGTATTGAAGACCGTAATCACGAAGTTGCGACTGCATCCAAAGTACTTGCGAACAACAACTCGCAGCAGCAACATATTCAGATTCCGCAGTGGAGGTAGATACACACTGTTGCTTTTTGGATGCCCACGATACCAACTTGTTCCCCAGGAATTGCAAATGACCTGATGTACTCTTCCGGTCCATATTGCACCCACCATAATCAGCATCAGTATACGCTTGTAGCTCAAATCCAAGACCTTTTGGATACCAAATGCCATAGTACGGTGTCCCCTTTAAGTATCGAAAAATACGCTTAACTGCAGCTAAATGAGACTCCTTTGGTTTAGCTTGATATCTGGCACATACACATGTTGCAAACATGATATCAGGTCTGCTGGCAGTGAGATACATTAAAGAACCAACCATACTACGATAATTCCTCAAATCCACATCCTTCCCTTCATGATCTGGACCAATTGAATTTCCAGTAGCCATTGGAGTTCCGATCGAGTGACATCCAGACATATCATACTTCTTAAGTAGATCAAAGATATACTTAGATTGATTTATGAAAATGCCATCCGAAAATTGTCGCACTTGTAGCCCAAGAAATAAATTGATTTCTCCCATCATACTCATCTTGAATTCTTCAGTCATCACAGTCTCAAACTTTTTACACAACTCCCTACTAGTAGATCCAAAAATAATATCGTCAACATAAATCTGAATAACGACAATATGTTCTCCTTCCTTCATCAAGAACAATGTTGAATCAACCGAACCTTTCTTGAACCCCTTGGAAAGCAGATGTTTAGACAACTCCTCATACCAAGTACGTGGTGCCTGCTTTAAACCATACAAAGCCTTGTCTAGAACATAGACATAATCTGGATGTTCTTTATCTACAAATCCTTCTGGTTGTGCTACATAGACCTTCTTTCAAATGACCATAAAGAAATGCTATTTTGACATCCATTTGAAAGACAGTAAAGTCTTTATATGCAGCATATGCCAAAAACATGCGAATAGCTTCAAGTCGAGCAACAGGAGCAAAGGTTTCATCGTAATCAATAGCCTCCTGTTGACGATAACCTTTGGCCACAAGTCGTGCTTTGTTACGAACAATTATATTATTCGCATCTCTCTTATTTTTGAATAACCACTTGGTATCAATAACTGATTTAGACTCAGGTAACTTGACCAAACGCCACACTTTTAATGCCTCGAACTGATTGAGCTCCTCTTGCATAGCAGTAACCCAATCAGAGTCTTGTAAAGCATCAGATACACGTGTTGGTTCAATATTACTCAAGAATATCGAGAAGTTACACTCATTTGCTGTAGCAGCTCGTGTTTGAACACCCGAAGTAGGATCACCAATGATCAACTCAATAGGATGATCCTTTGTCCACTTAGTAATATGTGGCAAAGGTGTTTGATCATTTACAGAAGAGGATTCATAAACAGCGTTAGTTGATGCAGGTTGCATAGTAAGAGGTTCATGCCCATCAGGAAGAAGATCACTATTACAGACGTCATGAGAAGACGACTGAACCTGATCATCTACTGTAGTATCTAAATGATGACTATCCATAACTATGGGAGATGATGAAGGTGAGGATTCAAGACTGGGTAGATCTTGACATGGGACAGACGATGTGGGAGAAACTTCAGATGAGGGAGTAGCCGAACTTGAAGGGGTAGATGATATACCTGCATCAGACGAAGATGTTTGATTAGTGCCATATAAGTCATCATAAAAGTATTCAAATAAACTGTCTAACTCATTTGATGTAGCTGGAGGGTCAATGAAGGTAGTTGTGGATGAAGATGCATCTGTATACACAACATTATTTGACACAACATCTGCATTAGAAGATACAGTTGAAGAAATCTCAACAAATGGGTCAAATCTAACATTTACACTTTCATAAACAACTCTTGACTTTTTGTTGAATACTCTATAAGCAACTGAACAATCTGAATATCCCACAAAGATCATCTCATCAGACTTAGGGCCAAACTTTCCCCGATTCTCAGTTTCATTAAGAACAAAGCAAGGACACCCAAACACTTTAAAATAATCAATATTTGGAATTCTTCCAAACAAAAGGTGATAGGGTGTTTTTCCAAATCTCCGATGAATTATGGATCTATTTTGTGTGTAACACGCAGTATTCACAGCTTCAGCCCATAGGTACTGAGGTAATTGACTTTGAGCTAACATTGACCGAGCTGCTTCAACTAACGTTCTATTACGACGCTCAACTACACCATTTTGTTCAGGAGTTCGTGCTGCAGAAAAAGTTTGTGTAATTCCTAAGGAAGTGTAAAAACCTTTTAACACTTGATTTTTGAACTCCATCCCATTATCTGACCTGACAGTCTGAACAGGTAATTTGAGATGAACTTGAACAGCTTTGATGAAATTTATTATTAAATTTGATGTTTCATCTTTTGTTTTCAAAAATTTTGTCCAAGTATATCGTGAATAATCATCAACGATGACTAAAACATATTTTCTACCTGCTAGAATGACAGTTTTCATTGGACCACATAGATCCATATGAATTAAACTCAACGGAGATTTGGACCCTTGTTCAGGTTTGGGAGGATGAGATGCTCTTTTCATTTTACCCTGAGCACAGCCTGAACACATTTGATCAGGTTCAAACTTAATCATTGGAATACCAGATACTAACCTTTGTTTTACCAATCTATCAAGGTATCTGTAATTCAAATGAGAAAGTCGACGATGCCAGAGTAAAGATTGATGAGATGACTTCTTTGTGATGAGACACTGAGATTTAGTTGCAAGCATATGTCGAAGTTTGATTGTATAGAGATTAGTTTTCCGAGTGCCAACTAATAATTCTCTACCCCATTCAGTTCTGACAGCACATCTACGTTTGTTAAAATTTACCTCTAAATCTTTATCGCAGAATTTGCCAATACTGAATAGGTTATGATTCAAACCTTCGACATGTGCTACATTGTTGATTGTAATATCCTCACACACAATGTCTCCATGACCCACAACCGGTGAAAGTTCATTATTGCCAAATTTGACTGAGCCTCCATATTCTTCTTTGTAATTAGATAGAAGCTCTTTCCTTCCAGTCATATGTTTGGAACACCCAGAATCCAGGTACCATTTATGACTGGCCTGCAATGAGGAAATCAGATGGATTTAGGAACCCATTTTAAAATGGGTCCACTACGTGTAATACTCTTAACAGTACAAGATATTGAATCCCAGTAATGCTTTGTGCCTCTAAGCATATTAAAAACATGATATGGAACATATCTAGGAACTGAAGAACGAAGAGTAGTAGAGAAATTAGATTTAGTATGATGTATATTCTTTGAAGAACTTGAAGCATGAGAAACTGAAGAAACAGATGTAGACCTTTTATTCATAGAATTGAATTTTGAAGGTACATTATTTTTAGAATTCAGTTTGTTTCCCACACTAAACTTGCTATTTGTAGATTTCATACTAAAATCTAATTTCTTAACATTTCTCTTCGTTGACTTCTTCTTTCTTGTCTTCTCAATGCTCACACCGTCGGAACTTCCTGTAGATGGATTAGCACAGATATCAAATGATTTCAACTTAATTGGAGCAGGTGCAGTGGATGGATCAGTTTCCTCAGGAAACACCATGTTCGGATTTTGCTTTTTCAAATCAATGTGATGCTGAAATTTCCGTAACATAGATTTTACTCCCTGAGTGAACTGTACCTTGTTGATGTATGCATGAGTGACCGGAGTAGGTACAATCTTTTGGTTTTTCCCAGCATAGTGATGACCTTCTTCATATATAGACAATATTTCAACCAGTCTATCATAGTTCTTAGTTAATGTTACACATTTGCTGTTCCAAAATTTTGTATCACACTTTTGACGAGAAAGTTATGTCTTTAATTGTTGAAGTGTGTTTTGAAAACTTTGTTTTTCCTTTTCATGTTTCTTTTCTAAATAAGAGATTTCATCATGAAAGTGACAAACTTTGGATCTTGTTGATGAATACAAAGGTTCAGAATTTTTCAGAGATGACTTCAATGATCCCTGTGAAGATTCACCCAATTCACTACCACTTTTCAACAAAGCAATTGAAGATAAGCCATTTGAAGGTGTTACTGAAGATGATGAAGCAGAAGATGTTGTATCAATTACGGTTTGTTTTGAATCAAGAGATTCAACAACATAAGGAACTTCAACATCATCAGTTGACATTGCTGATGGTTCTTTGAACTCAAAATAACCTTTGTTATTTACAACACGAACAACTTCTTCCTGCTCATCATCAACACCTTCTTTCAAATTGTGGTTGATTTCAGAATTGTCTTGAGAAGAATTTTTGTTTTCTACTGATGTTGATATATTACAAACTAAGTCATTTAGTATATCTGACACCAGTGAAATTGGTTCAGAATCAACATCAGTAGTATTCCAATGTAGAAAATTCTTTGATTTGGTTAAAAGAAGTGAATTCTGAACTTTCAAGTCCTCAATTTGTTTCTTAAGATCTGAAACTTTACGTTCTAACTCCTTGGTTGATGTGTATGGTTTTACAACATTGCTCGACGATTCTGGGTATACAAAATATACTGGATCATCCTTGAGTGAATTGGATTTAATCTTCAGAGTATCATCATTATACACAAACTTGACCCTATGATATTTAGAATCATGATACATAGGATCATGTAGTTTCATATGTTGCATCTCTGAAAATTCTTCCTTCATTTGAAAACCTTTTAATGAAGGAAACCTTTTACTCATTAACATACTTGTAAGGTCATAAAATGCTGCTTTTTCTTTAAGAGCTTTTTGCAAATAATTTGGATTTTTAACTCCAAGGGTCTTTTTCAAATAATTTGGATTTGTGTAACCAAGACCTTCTTTGGAATAATAATCTCTAAACTCAACTTGTTTGTTCAAGAAAATTGTATGCTCAGTTTGACCTATCTTATGAAGTTTAAGATCAAGATCTGAAATCATCTTATTTAGCTTAGAAACATTTTCTTTTTCCACACTCAAGCTGATGGTTAAAAATTCAATTTCTAGCTTTTGTGACTTATGTTCAGCTCGAATTGTCTCAAACTCATTCACTGATTGTTGCAATTGTGCACATTGAGAACTTAATTGTTCTTTTTGTTGCAACAAATCAGTAATTTCGTTAGTTTGTTTTAAAATGACAAGTTCGAGTTCTTTATTTTTGTTATGAATTAATGTTGTCACCTCAAGCATTTTTCTATTATGATCATCAAGAGAGACAGAGCGTACCGTTGAAGTTTCTCCATCACTCTCTATGTCTTCATCTGATTCTGATTCTTCCTCCATCAAACCCATAAAACACATCTGTGCTTAGGGCTGTCAAAAAATGACCCAACCCGCCAACCCAACCCGAACCCAACCCAATAGTAGCAGGTTGGGTTGAGACTTTCAACCCGTTTAAGTTAATTGGGTCAACCCGCCTAACCCATTTATTTATTGGGTCTGGGTTGGGTTTAGATTTTCAACCTGTTTACAACCCGAACCCAACCCATTTACAACCCAATTTTAACCCATTTACAACCTGGTTTCAACCCACTAGTAACCTGCTCTCAACCCATTTCTAACCTGTTTGTAACCCATTTAACATATTATTTAATTTTATTTTATATTTTAACATAAACTTAAAATAATAAATAATAAGAAAACTAAAAGAAATGATATAACCCAATTCCCTAAACCTAAAACACTCTCTAGTCTATTCCATTTCCTTATTTCTATATCACTTTCTAGCTTATTCCTTTCCATCTTCAATTTCAAAGTTCTAACTTTGCCAACGCCACCTCCATCGGAAGAAAATTTAATGGACAGTCAGTAGACTTCGCCTTCCCCACTAGCGACTATTACCAAACATCGACCACGAAACAGTAAGTTACCGAAATCGATTTCACAATCTATATCATAGGTATAAATTTCAGATTGTTGAACGGGGTCTTGAGAAAATTTAAAGTTTAAATTAAATGGGTCAACCCAGGTTCAACCCGTTACCAACCCATCAAACCATAAACAGGTCAACCCGCTACCAACCCATCAACCCATCAGGTTGGGTTGGGTTGAAAATCTCAACCCATTTAACTAAATGGGTTGGGTTGGGTTGAGATTTTCAACCCAATTAATAAATGGGTTGAACCCGAACCCAACCCAACCCGACCTATTTACACCCCTATCTGTGCTTGATCATCGTTGTCAGAGTAATCCAGCCATTCTTCATCATCAGCCATCAGAACCAATCCTTGTTCTTGTTTCTCTGCTAGTTCCAACTTCTTCCTCAGCAGTTCCACCTTTGTCATTTTAGTGGTACATCCTTTAGCAATATGCCCTGTTTTTCCACACTTGTAACAGATGATACCTGCTTGACCTTTCTTTTCCTCTGTTCTTTCAGGAGTATCTTTGACAACTTCCTCTTTCTTGGTTGCATATTTATCAACATACTGATTTTCAACCCGAGGAGGATACCCTTGTGAACTTTGCATGTAGTTTCTGTTAAAACCTCGACCCGCTCTAGTGTAAAATCTTCGGTTGTTGGATCCAGACTTATTATAATACTTCTTCTTATATGCCTCAGTTAGACTCAATAAACTTTGCAACATTTGATCTTTTTCATCTTCATCATATTCTTCTTCATCCTCTTCCTCCTCATCTTCAAATGCTTCAAAAACTTTAGCTTTGCCTTTTCTTACTTTCTTCTTAGCTTTCTCTTTTTCAGCAAGTAAGGCCAGAGTATCTGCTTCAGTCTTTTCTTTCTTCTTTCTTTCAGCAGCAATTTCATTCACCTCTTCCTCGAACAATAAAAGATTCTCATATACTTCATAAACTTTCAACTCATTCAGAACCTTATGTTGCTTCACAAACCTTGAAAATTGTTTCCAATCTGAAGATAGGTTGTTAATGAACTTCACTATATAATCCATTTCTGATCGAATGATATTATTTTTCTTCATATCATTCATCAGTTCCACAAACCTATCGTAAGCCTCTTCTAGAGATTCATCCTCCTTCATTCTGAAATTCTCATACCTATCCATAAGGTTTGTTATCCTCATTTGATTTCCTACCTTTGAACCCATCATTATCTTTTGTAGTTGATCCCAAATGGATTTTGCTAACTCATCATAACTATCTAATTTTCGAAAGATCTCATTAGGAATGGCTTGAATTAGATAGTTTTGAGCTTCAACATCAATCATATATCTTTCTCTCTCAGCAACATCCATTTCTGAAAAATCTTTCGGCACTTCTCTTCCATCAACTGTATGAACTGGAATAGAATGAGGACCATGCATAATAGAATGAAGAAACTTGTCTCCATCTTTCTTTCTCCTGAGATATAGCTTGAATCGCGAGACCCACAATTCATACTCATCTTTGAATAACACCGGTGCTTTGGTCTCTGATCCCATTGACATATCATCTCTTCGATTTGCTAGACTCATCTTTAAAACGGATCTTTATTACTGATTTTTATGAGAAATATCAGTTTTGTGAATTTGAAGAATTCAACTTGATGACTCGAGATACACAATGCTTGGCTCGAGACACTTGAACTATTTGGCTCGAGACACAAATATGACTTGACTCGAGACACAATCAAGGCTTGGCTCGAGATGCAAATAATACTTGGCTCGAGTTACATAAAGACTTGACTCGAGTCATTGAAATAGCTTGGCTCGAGACACAGTGCAAACTTGACTCGAGACACGTGAACAACTTGGCTCGAAACACAACTACGATTTGGCTCGAGATACAAGCTTGTGACACCCTAACTATCCGCTCGAGATCCTTGACTCGAGACACTCAAAACCTCAACTCTGCTCGAGATACTCACTCTTAGCTCGAGCTAGACTTCTTCAGCTCGAATTTCAACTAACACTCGAGACATATGAATCTGGTGACTCGAGACATAAGAACATCTTCGAAAAAATCACGATTTTCAGCTTATTTCAACTAAAAATTCAAATCTGAACACTTTCTAATGATCACAAATCACTCCTAATGCATAAAACTTGATAGATTCATGAAATTACACACAATTTCAAGAATAATCAAGTAATATGTCTTCAAAATCGCTCCAAAATAGAATTCTTCAAGTTTTCTCTATTTTCTTCAAATCTTCAACAAATCCACATGATAAATCTTCACTCAATCAGCAAATCCAGCTCTGATACCACTTGTTAGATGTAAAGATGAATCAATCTAACATGATTTAAACATGATCATGATAGATCTAGCATGTAGATGATGAAATCAAGTAGAGAGAGAAAGTATAGAGAAAAGAGAGAAACTCATATGTCATTCATATCCAAAAGCTTGAATTACAATACAAGGCAATGAGGTATTTATACCTCATCCCTAAGAAACAAAAACTTTCACAATAGGTCCCTCAACTTCTATTTATAAACATAACACTAACAATATATTTTGACTAATTTTTTTTAATGGATTGGATATAAGGGTTGTTTTTACTAAAAATTAAGTATTATTTTATGGTGAAGTTTTGGGTGTTACAGTAATACTAAAAACAAGTAAATAAAGATTAAACGTTGAGACTTTTTATAAAGAGAATCGAGTACTCATTATGGTTATTTAAGAATCCTTTTTCAGATGCTTTGACTTTATTAACAAAAGATTTAGATAAATGACTATTGTTGGAATTTAAGCATAAATACCCTAAGAATATCATGTGATTGTCAACTGGAAGATCTTCCAGCCCACAGTACAAGGACGTAAATCCCGATACTGGTTACGCTATCTATGGCCAAGTCGTAGGACCCTACTATCCAATCTACTTCAATCAAAGCGATTACTTACCACGTCACGAAAGTGAAAGGTAATGGAGGTTGATTATGTTGGGTTTTTATGGGTATCCTCGGATCAAACTGACTCGAGGATTATCTCAGATCTATCAAACCTCGCTGGTTTGATATATCTCATAGGTTAATCAAACTGATAAAACCTACGTGATCAAAACACACTGTTTTGATCTTTATTTGTGCGGAAGCGATAAAAGCTAAAAACCCATTAAGCCTAATGATCTTTAATCGTTATAGTTTTAATCCTATTAGTTTGGTTTAGATCAATTTACCTGGTTGCTTGAGAATAGATCCACCAATGATCGACCAGCGAACGTCCCTCTAGTAGGACTGTATGAAACCCGAACAAAAACAGAGATTCGACCCGGGGGGGGGGGTCGGCGTCGGTTTTAGAGAGAGAGGGAGGAGGAAACTGAGAACTGGTTTTCTTAATTGAAAAGCTTGTTATTTTTCCTTAACCCATAGGCTTTATTTATATGGAGGAAAAATACAGTTTGTATGGAATCCAGTTTCCTTATAATAATTATCTCAAATCCTTTCCTTTTTTAATTAGCTGGAAAAGAATTTGCATACGATAATTACGATTATATATATTTATCTAATATATATAAAACTTTATTAATTAACTATTATATATTTATTTATCTAATAAATATATAATATCCTAATTAATTAATAACCCTCCAACTTTGGTAATTCTGACTGTAATTACCCAATTGATTTATAATACACTATTATAAATCCTAACTCTCCATTTCTGGGTTTCATCTAACTTGTTCGACTTATAGGTCCTCACAGGTGTGACCCTCAAGTGTCTCGTAACATTGGATGTGTAATCACTTGGTTTGTCAACTCTGCACATTATTCCTAACAGACTCCCACTTGTGCAAGTTGGCAATACCGCCTTTGATTACACTGACCTAAGGAGGCCCCTAGACAGGCACTTAGGCTGACCAGGTTACAAGAACTCTTATACCCAGACTGGTGATATAAACATTCCGTGAGGAACTTGGTATCTATGAAACTACTGTTCATTGATTGGGTATATCTTGGCTTTTCCCTTTGCATCGCGATATTTCATCTGTGAGTATGAGCTTGGAGAATGTCAACTCTAAGTACTCAAGATTCTGTTCTCTTGATTATCTGACTTTCACTGATAGGTAAACGACAAAGAACTAATCAGTTCGTTTGGGCATGGCCATGCACTTCATCAGTATACTTAGTCAGTCAAGATGGGCCCAGAAATATCTCTCTTCTGAGAAGAGGTGCAAATTGCATACCTGCCTTTAACACCACGGCTTCCGCTGAATCTAGTTACACCTTTTATAGCCACCCTGTTACGGCGTAGCGGTTGAGTGCACTAAGAATTCAGTAGTCCTCATGGTATCAAATCAGATACCTCAGGTGATAGGGACAACCACTGTGAGATTCACTTATGACTTTATTCCAAGAAGTAATCTCAACCGCGGATCACGTCCGATATTTGCTACTCTATCAAATATCTGTGCAACTTTTAGTCTACAACACTTGTAGCTGTTATTCAGCAACTGATCATAACTACCTAAAAGTTCACAATGACTTTAACACCTTATCATGCTCCCACATTGATAAGTTGTCACGGACAGATTTTGAATGAAAACTGGAAACTAGTTTCATTCCTGGATTTATTAAAACATGCAAAATGTGAAAGTGATAAAGAAATCAATCTTGTATAGTCCATATTACACGCTGTAATAATAACAAGATTGAATGTCTTTTCTTTAATAACTTTCATAATGTCTATTTAACGTTTGTTAGATACTGGTCTAAAATAAAGTATCACCTATCTTTAGTTTAAACCCTTTGATTAAAGTTTACCATTTTAATCAAAGTGATAACCAAAAATACAAGTCTGTTCATACGATCTACTTGTATCTGCTAATTATTGTTCTGCAAACACTTCTTAAAACAATAACTAGTCTTTTATCATATTCCGTGAACTCGGAGACCTGGACTAACTTCCAGTTCCTGAATATGAAAGACTGCAACTTTTCTTAGTTGCTGTGTAGATGAATGATTTCTACCTGAAATCCGATTCCATTTGCAATCCTGGCAAATCTACTGGAATGTTATATATTTTAATCCAACACTTCAATTATTGATTTTTAAGTCAGTCATGACCTTTGTTTCATGGGTCTTGAAACTTTTATCCTTTTAACTAAAAGGGTAAATTATATCTTATGAATTCTTATCCTACCTGGATTTATGAATTCCGAGATATATCAATAATTATGTCTTTTATTCTTTTATCTCAGACTAGACAGAGAATAAATTGGGCTCCCACTTACTTGCATAAAAACTAACTATTACTTAAAATTTACTATTGACTTAGTCAAAACTTTGATTAGTCAATCCTAATTTCAAGTAATGAACTTTGAGAATTTCCCTTTTATGAAACTCAACTAGATTTGGTCAAATCCTAATTCCAAACCTTGGAATCCTCCTAGTTTCATAAATATTGTTATTAACCCCATCTGAGTTAATATCCTAAATTTTCCTTTTAAAACATTTGAATAAAACTTGATCAAACTTGATTAGTTAATTCTTGAGAATTTCTTTTATAAAACTTAACTGGATTTGGTCAAATCCTATTTCCAGAACTTGGAATCTTTCTAGTTTTATAAATGCTGTTATTAACGCTATCTGAGTTAATATCTTAAATTCTCCCTCTTGATCACAAAACTATTATTCATAAATGTTTTATTCTCAAAACGCATTCCTATAGAATCTCGTGTGTTTTGATAGTTTTTATACAAATTACTTCAATTTCATTAAAGTAATTATAACAGGCATCAACTAGGATCATACAGATACTAAGCACAATCAGATATTTCTATGTCAAGACAATAACTTTTGAAAATAAAACCATGAAATTATAAAATATAATTATCCAAAAATTGTTTAAAACATAAACCCCCAAAAATAACTGTTTTAAAACTATAAATTCAAAAATGTCTTGACTTAAATCATCTCGTACTTAAGATCCTCAGCAACTCCTGGGCACTTCACTTCATTTCTGACCTCCTGCAATAATCAATTGCTCTAGGTATCAGTATACTTGTAAACCAACAAGTAAGAAGTGACAAGTCAAAGCAATCATAAATTTTCTGAGGTTTACATACCTGCTTCATGACGCTTAGGGCAGTTTTGCCTCCAATGACCGATCTCATTGCATATGAAGCAGCGATTCTCGGTCCTAGCTTTGTTAGGCTTAACCTTCTTGCCCTTGCCCTTGCCTTTGCCTTTCTTGGGTGCACCCTGGATGGCCTGGACTGGTCCCTTTCCTTTACTGGTGCTAGCTTGCCCATTCTTCTTTTTCACCCCTCCGTCTTTCACCATCAAGACATCCTTAGTCTTGTTCTTGTTCCCCATATTCAGTTCAGCTGTCTTTAGCATGGAGTGCAACTCTGCTATAGTTTTCTCCATGTTATTCATATTGTAATTGACTACGAAGGGCCTGTAGTCTTCTGACAGTGAATTGAGTATGGTGTCTGTTGCTAGCTGCAACGGAACAGGATGACCAAGCCTCTCCAGATGATCTAAGTGCCGTTTCATTTTCATGACATGGTCACTTACTGATGTCCCTCTTACCATCTTGCACTCATTGAATGCTTTGGTGGCATCGTAGCGTTCTGTACGAGCCTGAGTCTGAAACATGTCCCTCAGCTGGCGGATCATGTCGTAAGCATTTGTATTTATGAGCCCTGCTTGCAGATCTGGGCTCATGGTTGCTAGCATCAGACAGGCGACATCAAGGAGATCATCTGAGTGCTTCTTGTGGGCATTTCTGGCAGCAGCCGGAGCGTTTGCCGGAGGTGCCTCCCCAAGTGGCTCTTCAAGCACATACCACTTTCTCTCATGTCTGAGCACAATCATCAGATTGCGCTCCCAGTCGAGAAAGTTAGAGCCGGTCAGTTTATCCTTCTCTAGGATAGATCGGAGGGAAAGATTGTTAGTGCTGGTAACAGTGCTTGCCATCTACACAAAATAAAACTTTTGGTCTTAGCAACTGTAAATAGACTAATTTCCAATAAAATATCAATAAACCCTTAAATGATCAATTTATTGGACTAGGATCCTTATTTCATACGTCCTGATGTACGTAATGTTCTTGCTCCACCAGACCCGTATTTATTTCGGTAGGTAAGGACTTTTACCAATCATATCTAGCTGACATGACTCCTAGATCTTTTCGGGACTTATGGCAACTACCTGTGCATGTTTTAGTCCCTCTTAGTGCTTTTTGGCCCGGTACCACCCGGTGAACATTATAGTACCAAAACAGATCTCACCATTTTGGGGACCTGATCATTATACTCTGGCCGGTACCACCCGGAGATAATTCGCAGAGTTATGTAACCCCTTCAGCTTCAGTTTGAACACAGACGTTGAATGTGTGATCACTTACAACGCCTATGTACTTTACGCCGAAGGTGCCCCTAGATGGGTTGCACTACTGATCTATGATTTTCGGGGTTTTGAAAAACTTTACTTCCAGGCTTTTGAAAAACTGATTGTTATAAAGGCTACTTATGTTTTAAACTAACTGTTTCAAACATACACGTAATTTTAAAACCAACTGTTCTAAAATTACTTGCTAATTAAAACTAACTGTTTTAATAGCACATCTAGTTGATTAAAACTAACTGTTTTTGTCAACTCTGCCTTTTATATAAAACAATCATCTATAGGTTTTTTTAAATCAAAAACTATCGTTTTGAAAAGTTTAACGAAACTAAAACCTATATTCCTTTTGTGATATAAACTAGTTTTAAAGTAACAACTCTATTTAAAACTATTAACATGAAAGATATCACAAATAATTAATCAACCATGTAATTAAACAATAATTAATCACATAGTACCTAATTATAGTTTTTGCCAACGTTTCCTAGGGACCAATAATGACCTATTCTACTAAAAGCTTCAAAACTCGCGTAGCTCCCACTGGCCTCGCCATGTTTTGTTAGTATTCCGGTAGGATGAAGAATCTTAGTAGCTCCCACTGGCCTCGTCATCCCGAAAGAAGAAAGAAAGATTTTCTATCCTAAGGTCATTATTACATAAGGGGTTGCAAATGGCACGCAGGCCTCCCCGTAAATATGTCAAGGGTCTAAGTTGGCAAAACACTATAATAGATATATATATATGTAAAATCAAACTGAAATCCATATATCGAGCTCAAGCAATTACGTAAATGTATATGCAATATAACAAAAGCAATATTATAATTACGAGAAATAAACCTGGATCCGTTAAAATTATCTTGTCTCAATTATCGTAAAACTTGGTTTTATAACCGATTCGAAAAACAAACTGTTTTATGAATCATAAATATTTTAGGTTGAAAAATGGTTTTTACTTAAAACTGAGGTTTATAAACAATAAATCCTACTTTACAAAAACTAAAACCATTTTATCTAAAAACAATCCATTTACCCAAAATTATATCAAACGGGTTTTATTGATCCAATTTTACAATACTGGCCCTTAGTATTTTAATTAAATAGTAAAAACATAAAATTAGGCCTATTCGAAAAACCGGTGAAAAACTAATTTCTTATCAAACCCGAAAAACAACTCTACTGGTTTGAATAAATTAAACAGAAAAATAATTTTTGGATAAGAAAGCTTAAAACCAAACGAACTCTTTTGGGCCATAACTTGGTCCAAAGAACTGGGTTTTGGGCCTGATAAACGAACTAGGCCCAAACGAAAAATCCTAAATCGATCGAGGTCTCGTTCGCGCCACGAGAACCTTTTGCGTGATTCTCTCGCGTCGCGAGGTTCGTGTTTTGACATACTTCGTCGGTAGCTGCCGAAAGATGTCTCCGATGGATTTTGTTTATGACGTCGGGAACCACCTCGCTGGTGGTGTGGCCGGGTGGTTTCGGAATCGCCGCCACCACCGCATCCGGTGAACACTAATCTACCAATGACAGCAGCAGCTCCGGGTATCACCGCCGCCGTGATCGGTCCAAAAACAAAAAACACCATCGTCACCACCACCATCACATACGGTGGTGTGGTGGTCGTTTCGGAGAACGTCAGCAGCAGCGGTGCTGCCACCACCACTGCCGTCTCCGGTGGTTGTTAATACAAACGACATTGCCGCCACCACTTCGGTGGTATGGCGGCCGATTGGGGTTAACAGCAGCGACGGCGCAAACGCCATCACCACCCCCCGCCTATCGGTGGTTCTGATTAACACCACCGCCACCGTCGCCGCTTCCGGCTTCGGTGGCTCGATCGAATACCACCGCCACCACAAACGGTGGTGCGGTGGTTGGTTCTACACCCTCACGTCGCTGCCACCACACGCAACTGGTGGTCTGCCGGAGAAATCACGAAATCGCCGCCGTTCTTCATTACTTGGTGATCGAACAACCATCGCCACCGCCTAGGCTCGGCCTTAGGGCAGCCGGCGGCGACGATCAAGAACACCGCCATCCACCACCGCTAACGCGGTTTCTGGTGGTTGCGGTGTGGCCTCGTTTTCTTTGCGAACACCGATGATCCGGCTACCGCCACCGTAGACACCACCATCACCACCGTAGACTACCACTAATCTGGTGGTTATCGGTTCGCTAATCTCGAGAGAAAAATCCCCACCACCACGCCAGTGGTAGGGGTTTGTGGTTGTTTGAATGCCGCGGCCACCACCAACCTGGTGGTGCGGCCGTGGTGGTCTCCCGGACAACGGCCGGTGCCGTCACCACCAGCTGTGGTGCGGCCCGGTGCCTCCTCGGGTTTGATTAGGGTTTTTACAACAGAGACAATAACGAAACGAACGATAAAAATCGAATTTTTATATGAATCAGAATTGAATAAAAATCAAATTTTTTAAAGAACTTGTTACGCAAGAAACAGATTTTTAACGGATCACACATAAACTGATAAACTGATAAGACTAAAACGATTTTAACAATGGCTCTGATACCACTGTTGGGTTTTTATGGGTATCCTCGGATCAAACTGACTCGAGGATTATCTCAGATCTATCAAACCTCGCTGGTTTGATATATCTCATAGGTTAATCAAACTGATAAAACCTACGTGATCAAAACACACTGTTTTGATCTTTATTTGTGCGGAAGCGATAAAAGCTAAAAACCCATTAAGCCTAATGATCTTTAATCGTTATAGTTTTAATCCTATTAGTTTGGTTTAGATCAATTTACCTGGTTGCTTGAGAATAGATCCACCAATGATCGACCAGCGAACGTCCCTCTAGTAGGACTGTATGAAACCCGAATAAAAACAGAGATTCGACCGGGGGGGGGGGGGTCAGCGTCGGTTTTAGAGAGAGAGGGAGGAGGAAACTGAGAACTGGTTTTCTTAATTGAAAAGCTTGTTATTTTTCCTTAACCCATAGGCTTTATTTATATGGAGGAAAAATACAGTTTGTATGGAATCCAGTTTCCTTATAATAATTATCTCAAATCCTTTCCTTTTTTAATTAGCTGGAAAAGAATTTGCATACGATAATTACGATTATATATATTTATCTAATATATATAAAACTTTATTAATTAACTATTATATATTTATTTATCTAATAAATATATAATATCCTAATTAATTAATAACCCTCCAACTTTGGTAATTCTGACTGTAATTACCCAATTGATTTATAATACACTATTATAAATCCCAACTCTCCATTTCTGGGTTTCATCTAACTTGTTCGACTTATAGGTCCTCACAGGTGTGACCCTCAAGTGTCTCGTAACATTGGATGTGTAATCACTTGGTTTGTCAACTCTGCACATTATTCCTAACAGATTATCTGATAGGAGTCTATTTATTAATTGTCAGATAACAAATAAACCCAACCAATGAGTTCAAGTAGTCACAGTTAAAACCAATATATAGGAATCACAAAACAAACATTCAGTAAGTCATAAATCAATTAAATAAAATACCAAAGTCAAACCATCATCTAAGTTCATCAAAGCATAGCAAGCACTATAAGAGTACTAGCCACTAAAGATAATGATAAAAAGAACAAGATAGGTATATGAACACATTAAGCAGACCGTGCAGCAACTGAAGAAAGGGCTCCTGACTCCAGGTGTAGACCGCTGATGTTTCACCGCGTTTAAGCACCGTCTTCAATTGTAGGTTCATACGCTTCTCCTCCTCCGGCTTGAAACTCTGAACTCTCCTCTAGGTTTTCTGTATTTTTCTGATATATGATTTTGTATTTTGAAAGACATGTAGAAGGCTGTATTTAAAGGCTAGTTCGGTGCACTCGCGATCGCGAGGTTGGGCTTCGCGACGCAAGACCCTGATAAACTTCCCAAATTAATGATTCTTGAATATTTTGGAAGTTTCCAATCCTTGTTAACTCTTTTAGTGATGCCAAATCCATCTTTCGAGATGCCAAACCCTCACAGAAACGAACTCTTTCCAAGGTGTAGCACCTCTCGTGGCGCGAGATAGACATCTTGCGATCGCGAGAGTTTTCTATCTCTAAAAAGTCCATTTCCCGTGTTTTTTCGTCTTTTTCGTACTTTTTGTTCCAAGTGCCTACCAAAGTTGTAAAACTAAGAAACAAAGCTTTTCGGAGGTAAAACGTACTAAAAACGCGTAGAAATGGGGGTAAATCTAATGAATTAGCGCAACCAAAACATGTATAATTTTGGAGTTATCAAATTCCCACACTTAAGCTTTGATTGCCATCAATCAAAAATCTGAAAAATAAGAAAAGATAGCGCCAAAGTTAGCTCCATCAATGATCATAGGCCAGATACGCTACAGTGATTTAATTTTCAAACTGCATGTACTTCTCAAAACGGACTTGGTGTACAAAGGAAATGACTCTCCTCTTTCTGTAATAGATTAGTTGTTCTTGTTTTAAAAAGTTTATCATTTTTGTAATGAATGTAATTTTTGCAGAGGTTGAATCTTTTTCACCTCTTGTAAGTTTGTTAAGAGTCATTTCAATTTCTTTATCTTAGCATTTTTTTTATTTTTTCAATACTTAGGGGGAGATTGTTAGTTTCAAAATTACAGAGCTTAGAAGTATTGAAAAAATGCTACGTACAGACTTGACAGAAGCAAGTCTTCACAGAGGCCTTTAAAGGACTTTCAACAGAAGTCTTTAGAAGTTACAAGGCAGAGCCAACAGAGGCTCTGTGAAGCATCACAGAGGATCTGTGGCCCAAGACCTCTGAAGCTAAAAGACTTGGAAGATTCAAAGGGAATGTCACCACGTTCTTCTCACGTGCAGTCTGTTGCAAACCGACTTTCTTTCAACGCATGTGATTGAACCACGTGTCAAGATCTCAATGCTTCTAGTTAGTTAGTGATGTAGCGTGTGTGGGATAAACACAGATCAAATACGTTGATTCAAAGAATACCGTATTCAACCTCTTCTAAAGTTTGTTGATTCGAAGAATACCAAACACTAGGCTTCAAAACCTGAACCCTAGTTGAGAATTCAAGAATTGGGAACAAAAGAAATTTCTGTAAAATTGATTAATTGTCTTGCAAAACACGAAATTAAACCTAAATAAGCAACCAAACGAATCGGGCCTGTCCAAAAGTAACAGACCGAACAATAAAGCCCAAAACATAAAAAAAACCACGAAAAAGTCCAAAACGACACTAAAACAGCGTGTCTAAGGCCCGAAACGGACAACCAGAGCGAAAACCACGAAAAAGTCCAAAACGACACTAAAACAGCGTGTCTAAGGCCCGAAACGGACAACCAGAGCGAAAGTTATTCCCTTTTGAAGTTGGACCGATCATGGGCCTCCAGAAACGTCAACGCCATCTCGTCCACAGCTCGGCCCGCATCATTCCCCCCTGGGTGGACAAAATTCGACCTCGAATTCCCTGCGACTTCATCATCCGAAGAATCCCCATGATAAGGGAGCAAATGTTTCACATTGAAAACATCCGCACAACGTATATGACTTGGTAGCTTCAGACGATAAGCATTAGGGTTAATTTTTTCGACAATCTCTACCGGTCCAATCTTCTTGGCGGACAACTTGTACTCCCCGACCGAGAACCGATCCTTAGTCAACACCGCCCAAACAAAGTCATCAACCTCAAAATCAACTTGCCTGCGAGTCTGATCTGCGAATTGCTTATACTTGGCATTAGCACGAACCAAGTTGTCATACACAGCTTTGTGAACCTCATGTAACCCATCCACGAAATCCTCCACTTTCTTTGGAACATAACCAGCAACCGGAAGAGACATCAAATCAAGTGGTCCACGAGGTTGAACATAATAAACCACCTGAAAAGGACTAAAACCAGTACTCCTGTTGACAGCATGATTATGGGCGAACTCAGCTTGACACAACTTTTGATCCCATGCCTTAACATGATTACCAACCAAACAGCGCAAAAGGTTACCAAGGGACCTGTTAACAACCTCAGTCTGCCCATCCGTCTGAGGATGGTACGCACTGCTGAAATTAAGCTTAGTGTTCACCATGTTCCAAAGACTACGCCAAAAATGACTCAGAAAACGAGTGTCCCTATCAGACACGATAGAAGATGGTAACCCATGCAAGCGATAAATTTCACGAAAGAACAATTGAGCCACCTTAACCGTATCCGTCGTCTTCTTACAGGGAATAAAATGCACCATTTTAGAAAAACGGTCCACGACCACAAAAACAGAGTCATTACCTCGTTGAGTACGCGGTAATCCCAATACAAAATCCATGCTAATATCCACCCACGGCTGTAACGGAACAGGCAAAGGCAGATATAGCCCCGCATTAGTGGCCGTTCCCTTAGAGACTTGACAAATCTTTCACCTCTTTACGAACCGATCCACCTCCTTTCGCATAGTAGGCCAAAAGTAGGAAGATTGCACCAACTGTAAGGTGCGGTCACGACCAACATGTCCCTCGCCATGTAACTCCTTGATGATCTGAAGGCGAAGGCTAGAATCTGGAATACACAACTGATTCCCCTTAAAAAGAAAACCATCATGTATAAGAAAATCTGAATTCTGCCCAGATTGAACATCCTGCAAAACAACAGAAAAATAGGGATCGACAGTGAGTTGCTCCATAAGAGTATCGAAGCCTGGCACGGTAACTCTCATAGAAACCAACATGTTACTCCACCTGCTTAACGCATCCGCCACCCGATTAGAAGCCCCAGACTTGTGCTTCACAACAAAAGTGAATTTCTCTAGGAAAGCAATCCACCTCCCATGCTTATGTGAGACCTTGTCTTGGCTGTGCAAATGCCTCAAGGAATCATGATCAGTAAATAGAACAAACTCCTTATGGAAAAGGTAATGTCGCCAGTGCTTTACAGCCTGAACCACCGCATAAAACTCCACATCATAAGTACTATACCGTAGCTTCGGACCCGTCAGTTTCTCACTGAAATAAGCAATGGGTCGTCCTCCTTGGCTCAACACTCCCCCAATCCCAACCTTGGAAGCATCAGTATGTAATTCAAAAGCTTGAGAGAAATCAGGTAGTACCAGAATAGGTGCCGTTGTGAGCTTTTCTTTGATTGACTGAAAAGCCGACTCAACCGCAACGGTCCAGACAAAGGTCTTACCTTTCATACAGTCAGTCACTGGTGCCATAATGGAGCTGAAATGGGGAATAAACCGCCGATATAATGAAGCGAGGCCATGAAAGCTACGAACATCAGTTATAGTCTTAGGCGTGGGCCATTGTTTGACAGCCGCCACCTTAAACTCACCCACTTGTATCCCCTCTCCAGAAATAACATATCCCAAGAACAGAACTTTGGGAACCATAAACACACACTTCTTAATGGCTGCATAAAACTTGTCTCTACGAAGTAAAGTCAACACTTGACGGACATGGTCCACATGCTCACCAAAAGTAGCACTGTAAATGAGTATGTCATCAAAGTAGACAACTACAAACTTACCAATAAAAGGCCTAAACAACTGATTCATCACACGCATAAAGGTACTGGGTGCGTTTGATAATCCGAAAGGCATTACCAACCACTCGTATAACCCTTCACGAGTTTTAAACGCAGTCTTCCATTCATCACCAGGCCTAAGCCGAATCTGATAGTACCCACTTTTTAAATCCAATTTCGTAAAAATGGTGGCACCACTAATCTGATCAAGCAAATCATCTAACCGAGGAATGGGAAATCTGTACCTTACAGTAATTTTGTTGATCGCACGGCTATCAACACACATACGCCACGTCCCATCCTTCTTTGGAGTCAACAAAGCAGGAACAGCACAAGGGCTCATGCTCTCCCGGACATGCCCCTTAGAAACCAAGTCCTCTACCTGACGACGCAACTCCTCATGTTCTGCTGGACTCATCCTGTAGTGTGGTCTATTGGGAAGCTGGGCTCCAGGCTCCAAATCAACATGGTGCTGAATATTGCGTAAGGGTGGTAAACCAGCCGGTAGCTCTTCCGGGAACACATCATCAAATTCCCTAAGTAAAGGAACCATGGAATCCGGGACCTTGACCTCCTCAGCCACTTCCTTACCTATCAACACAAAAACACTTTCTGCACTTCCAAGCTCCTCATCAAACTGAGCAAGGGTCAAAAGAGTACCCGAAGGTTTGACAACTAACTCTTTTAGCTTACTTGGAACAAGTGTGATCTTAACACCATCAAATACAAAACTGTAAGTATTAGCTCGCCCGTCATGCACTACATTGCGATCATACTCCCACGGCCTACCCAACAATAAATGACAAGCATCCATGGAGACTACGTCGCACCAAACGTCATCCTTATATCTAGTACCAATAGAAAAATGAACGAGAGCACGTTTAGAGACCGTTACCTCTCCACCTTTCTTAAACCACTGGAGTTTGTAGGGCTTAGGATGACTCTCTGTCTTCAAAGCTAACTTCCGAACGGCATCTTCAGAAATCAGATTGTCGCAACTGCCCGAATCAATGACAAAGCTACACACCTTTCCCGAAACGGTACAAGTCGACTGGAAAATATTATGTTTGAGCCAATCATCGTCAGTGACCTTTGGCGTAAGACAAGAACGTCTCACTACCAGGCTTACCCCTACATCTCCATCGACAAGCTCTTCTTCGTATTGGGGTTCGATGTCATACAAAGGGCCCTCGTGGTACTCCTCTTCGCCGTCATCATCTTGCCAATCTTCAACCTCGCCAAACATAACCCTCTTTCCAGCCCGTTTGCATTCCGACTGTCGATGTCCCGACTCTCCGCAACTGAAACACTTCAACCCACTACTACTAGGCCCTTTTGGAATCGGCCCCGCATTACCACCCGCAACATTCTTCTGGTTAGGGTTTGGACCACCACGCGGCATGAGGCTATTTTGACCAGAACTACCCCCAATATTGGCAGGCGCATAAGAACCCCCCCGACGGCTCTGCTTTTCGAAAGCCAAAGCCCTTTGATGAGCCTCTGAGATAGTCATCGGATCAAACAGGTTCACGGAGTCCATGATCTGACCCCGCAGCCCTCCAATGTACCGAGAAACAAGACGCGCCTCCGACTCCTGAATATCATTACGAGCTATCAACTTGTAAAACTCGGTTGTATAATCATCCACAGATCTTGCCCCCTGCTTCAAATTCTGCAAACACTGGTACATCACGCGTTGGAAATTATGGGGTAAAAAGTTGGCCCGCAATTTTTTTTCATCTTTTCCCATGTCACAGTCTTTGATTTTCCCAGCCTGCTTCGGGTTTGCTTCAATTGCTGCCACCAGGCGGAGGCTCTTCCCCGAAGCCTAGTAGCAATCAACGCTACTCGCTTGTCCTCGGGAACCCCTTTGAACTCAAACACTTCCTCCACCGTAGCCAACCAATCTATAAAACCCTCCGGATTCAAACTCTCGCCATCAAATTCTGGAACATCGATTCTCATCCCGTTCTCCCAATGCCTATCGCTTTCTCGGGGTCGCCTATCCAGATGCCTAGCAGAAACGGTAGACGGTTCATCTTCACTGCCAAACTCGTTTACAAAATCTTCATCGTTGTGCCTCCTATTGATCAGATCTGCCATCCGACCAGTCAATTGATCCACTACTTGATCAAGCCGTGCTTCCATCCTTCTCACGAAACGATCCTCCAGTTCTTGCTCATAGGCCTCATCGAGTCTATGAACTGGTGGGGGTCTCCTTGGAGGCATTGGAACCGGGAATTCGGCTCTGATACCAACTGATGTAGCGTGTGTGGGATAAACACAGATCAAATACGTTGATTCAAAGAATACCGTATTCAACCTCTTCTAAAGTTTGTTGATTCGAAGAATACCAAACCCTAGGCTTCAAAACCTGAACCCTAGTTGAGAATTCAAGAATTGGGAACAAAAGAAATTTCTGTAAAATTGATTAATTGTCTTGCAAAACACGAAATTAAACCTAAATAAGCAACCAAACGAATCGGGCCTGCCCAAAAGTAACAGACCGAACAATAAAGCCCAAAACATAAAAAAACCACGAAAAAGTCCAAAACGACACTAAAACAGCGTGTCTAAGGCCCGAAACGGACAACCAGAGCGAAAAGCACGAAAAAGTCCAAAACGACACTAAAACAGCGTGTCTAAGGCCCGAAACGGACAACCAGAGCGAAAGTTATTCCCTTTTGAAGTTGGACCGATCATGGGCCTCCAGAAACGTCAACGCCATCTCGTCCACAGCTCGGCCCGCATCAGTTAGTTACTGTATAAATAATCTTTTTCCCTTTGTATTCAATGTGTAATTGTTGAGCGCTTTAATCAAATACATTACATTGAGCTTTTTCTCTTTTCATCTTCGCACATACGTGTTGTTGATGTTCTCATTAATTGCAATAACTAACTCTTTAGATTCATATCATTTTAGTTTATTATTGATTAGATCACACACATTTACTACTCATAATAGTTCTTCGGTTGTATTTCATATAAATTTAAGTACTATTTGTGTTAATCAGTATCTTAATCATCTTAATTGGGATCTGGGATAAAATAATAACCACAGGAACCAATCCATAATTTATTGAATTTAGGAATGCTAGTCTTAATTTTCAACATACCGGTTGGACCAATTTTATAGTTCACTCTGTACAATAATTCATCGGTTTTGAGTGTAATGTTGATTATCTTAATATAGTATTTAATAATATATATTCATTAACAAAACATGAACATGGACGGACCAATATAGACCAACTCCATATTAACAAACAGCTATTAATTTCATTTTAATACACATAATAAAAAAAAGTATTAAATAACAATAATAAATGCAAAAGAGTTAACATAAAAAGGTATAAAATAACAATAATAAATACAAAAGAGTTAACGTAAAAAACATTTTAAAAATATTACCGCCGGATATCAACTTTGGCCAAATATAATCAACAAAATTGGGTGGTGCGTAAAGCTTGTTATTGCCAATAAAATACTAACTCCATTTGTTTTACTCTTTGGTATGTATTCAATCAAATATTTGAAGCTGTCGTAATGATTCATTATTTTAGATTTTATGGTCTAAATCCAGTTTTTATAACTTCTTGGTTCGTGGTTTATGGTTTAATATTATTATGCATGTATTTTAGCTTTTGGTTGTTTAGTTTAGTGGATCGATAACCATGATGTTTTGTGGTGGATGGTTTTTGGTGTTGGCACGACCGGTTAAATGAAATTGGTTAATTAGTTTGGATGATCACCAATGTTTTAAGCAGTGGCGGATAATAATGGGGCACCTTTAAGGCAGATTAAATATTTGCATAGTTGTTTGATAAACTTTTAGCCTAATTCCACTGTTTTTAGAGATTTTAATTTTTTTAATGATTTCAAGGGATATTCTAGTTTTTAGTTGATTTTGGAGGACTTTCTGGTATTTTTGATTGATTTTGAGATAGTTTTTTTTTTTTTTTTTGATTTCAAGTTTTTTATTGGTTTTTGGTTGATTTCAAAATGATTTTTTTGTTGATGGGATCCTTGACAAGAAATCAGTGGGGGAAACAATGGTAAAGACTCAAAAAATTTAGATTTTTATATAAGAAATATGACCTTTTAAATTTGTTAGCGGGGCCTATGCCCCCATACCTATAAGTGTGGATCCGCCCCTGGTTTTAAGAAGATTTTGAATTATGGTTTTCGTGTCTCTGGTTTGTTAAAATTATGGTTTTCGTTTATTTAGTTAAGAAATTGCACTTTTCGTTTCTATGATTTGTAATTCATTACTATTTCATCATTATGATTTACAATTTATTGGTTTTCTTGTTTCTTGTGGTTTAAAATTCTTTACTAATTTGGCCCCTTATACTTTAGAGGTAGGAATTAGTCTATGGACGAAAGTAGCAATAAATTGCAAACCATAGCGATGAAAATTTAAATCTCTAAACCACCAGGACGAGAATCAAAATTTATAACAAACCATAAAGACTAAAATTTTAATATACTCTAAGATTTTTTATTTTAAATTATAAGGGTGGTGACGTGTTGGCAAAACCGCAAAAGGCTTGTAGTGGAATATCTCATCAACCTCGGGTTCGAGTCCAGGTGCTAACATCCTATGGCTGAACTTAGTCTCACATGACTGCAATTCACCAAGGATGTAGTCTAGGCAAAGCCTTGATGAACCTTGTCCAATAAAAGAAGTTTTTTAAATTTATGAAACCAATAATTTTAACAACTCATACAAAAGTCCTACAAAAATGCTAAAATTAAGTTGGACAAACTAACAAATTTCATTATTTTAAGACAAAAGTATAAACGTTTTACAAAATTAATTTATAAGCAGTGTGGAGGGATGTAAGAGAGAGGAAGAGGTAGCGTGGACGAGTAAAAGGAGGGGGAGGAAAACGGGAAAATCGGGCAAGCGATAATGCCATTGAGATTCTTAATCACCGAACTTTCGAAGGTTTTTTCGCTAGTTTTGGTCACTAACAACACATTGATTGATAGATCACTGAGGATTGGAAAATTCGGGCAAGCGATAATGCTAACCAATGAGATGAACTAGAAGGGGTTACAGTCGGACATAATCACGTTTTCTTTGAATGTAAGTGCACTAAGTTAAGAAGGGAAAGTAGAAGAAACGTTTGAGTTTCTTCAAGTTTCTAAATGTTTATTCTTCATGATTTTGAATGACCTTCGTTCTCTCTGTACCAACCTTACCCATGAGGGATATCATTTTTATTGATTTAAGTAATTTCATAATTTGAACAACAATAAGGAACAACCTTCGCTCATGAATAATGATTATGGACTAAACAACCTTAATTTGTTCTCGTTACAAGGAAGGCGGAGGGGAAATAGCGGTGTGGATGGTAATAGGAAGGAGCGAAGAGGAGGTGTGGCCGAGTAAAAGGAGGGGGTGGGGAGAAGAATTTGAGATCGGCGTAAGGGGGACGCGCAATATGTTCCTATACAGACACCTATATAAAAATATAAATATAATAATCAATATATTAAACATTATGTATTATTTATTTATTTTAAAGAAAATTGTGAAATAACTTTAAATATCCATAGCATAATGGAGCTAAGGCCAAGCGTGGCACACAATCGGTTTTATGATGGTTTCATACATGGGCGGACCTATGTAGGTGCCGCCGGTGGCACGTGCCACCGTAACGTTCTTCCGTCACAGTGTAAAAAAAAGAGGGTTATGAAAGGTGCCACCGTATTAATTTGATGTGTGCCACCATAAATATTTTGAAATTGTAATACAAACACAAATCCTTCCTTGGTTGAGGTGGTAAGTTCCTTACTTTTCAAAGGGGAGGTTGTGGGTTCAAATCCTATTAGTGTGATTTTTTTAGTTTTTATCTTCTAATATCATATTTTTTATGTATTTAAAAAATTTGTAATATAAGATTTGAACCCGAGACCTTTCATTTAAAAAACAAAGAACCAACCATTAAACCGCTATTCTTTTTTTTAAAAAAATTTCTATATATTGTATTTATAATAAAATGGTGCCACCGTTTGAAAATTTTTCTAGGTCCGCCCCTGGTTTCATAGCCTCGGCGGGCTCAACCCTTCTATGATACAACTTCCATTGGTTTCACTCTTGGTTTCATTGGCGGGTTCCCCAACCTGCTAGTTTCACAACCCAATCTCTCTTTTTCTCTCCTTAATTATATATATAAAAAATGTAGAAGGTATGCAATGTTGTGTTACGGGATTTAAATGGTTGGTGATGGTTTGAGGATATGATAGTAAAAAGCTGATATGACGCTGATTTGATTGTGAATCCACAAAACCAAATAAGTATGTGATATTCTTGGCCTAAGAATAACAAAGTCACGTAAAAGAACAAATTATAACAAAGTGAAACCATTACGATGATACTTATAATTATTTCATTGAGGATCCTAATCCAAATTTTTAAATAACAAAAAGTACAAAATTCGTAATTTAAATAACAAGAAGTACAAGATTCGTAATTTTCGATAGATTTAAAAATAAGAGTAAAGACACTTATTCTTTAAGACAGAGAGAGATTTGATAAGTAATAAAAAATTATGAAGGACAAGAATTGTCATTTGAGAAATTTTTTTAAGTGATACGTATTTAAGAATCTATAGTTATAAAATTTATATTTTGTAGTTGAAAAAACATAGTTTAATGATACATAAAATAATGATGCTTTTTTAAACCAAATTTTGAATGCGTTCATTAATTAAAATAAATTCACAATAAAATATATAATTAAAACAAATCTCATATATATTAGGCATAGATAGGATCTTTGTGCAAACCTTGCTTCTTGCCTCAATTGATGTAACGAGACCACTTTTATATAAGGGTGTTAAAGAAAAAGTAAAATCAAAAACCAAGTTAACCGTTTAATCTGAAACTAAGAAAAATTGATAACTGAAAAATTTCGAAAATTAAAAAACCGAAAACCAAAAAAATTGAGAATTTATGGGTCGGTTTCAGTTTTTTATTTTAAGTACCTGTGGGTATCCGAATCGAACTGGATTATATATGTATAATATTCAGTTTATGTTATTATTTATTTATTTATAAATTAAAAACCAAACGAGTAATCTTTTACTTTTTATTGTCAAACATCATGGTAGTTTATTAAATTTGATGGTATAAATGTAAGGATTATGTGCAAGACAGTAACAGAGGATTACCGTGTCCAATGTTATAAGACACTAGTAGGTCACACCGCTGCACACCTAAATTGAGAATATTTGTATGTGAGAAATAATTAAGGAGAGAAGGAAATAAATAATTAGTTAATTATTTATTAGATTAATTAATCAGTTAAATTAATTAATTAAGTAATTAATTAATTAAGGAATTAGTTAATTGAAGAGATAAATATAAAGAAGTTATATTCAGATACAATCACTGCCTTATTTATCTCTATAAATAAAGGCTTAAGGTGATTTATCAGTTGATTTTTACTTTCTCTCCGAAAAATTACTCTCTCTCTCTCTCTCTCTCTCCTTACTGCCGTCGCCGGCTCCTCTCACACACAACGACCGGAGCGTTTTTCTGATCAATCACGGTGGTCTAGCAACCCTCTCACGTGGTGTCAGTAGCGGTGTACCCCCTGCTTGCGTTTCAGAGTTTTGCGTATAAAGGTAAACCATCTAAAACATCCCTTTTGTATCTGTAAAGGTTTAGGTTGGGTCCTCAATTGGGAATCGGGTTTTTGTTATCCGATGTGCATGTTTTTGCTTCCGGTTCCCAACAGTGGTATCAGAGCCACTTCCTAAACCTGCAGATCAGGTTATTGAACTGATTAGGTTTAAAAAATTGATTTTTTTGTTTAACTGTTTTAAAAATTAAATTTTTTGGACAAACCTAACGAATCGAGATGATCGGCGGTGGAACGGCCGCAGTTAGCCGGTCGGACCACTAGGCCGATCGCCGGCCCTCGATCACCACGACGACTCACCACAGTTGGTTGTGGCCGCCGGCTGCCCTCGCGAAACAACTACCAGCCGCACCACCGTACGTGGTGGCGGCGTCGGCTACGGCCAGGAACCACCACCACACCACCGATTTGGTGGTGGTGGTGTGTCGATTGAGGAGCAAGACCGCCGATTGGCGACGGTGGTTGTCGCCGCTGTTGTCGACGGCGGTGGAGGTCGTGAAATCGAAAGCCGCACCACAGAAGCGTGGTGGCGGCGATCGATTGTTGTTTAGGCCACGGTGGTGGTGATGTTTGATTCGCCGGAAAAAAACGGCGGCGGTGGTGGCGATAGCTGCTATCGTCGTCAACGGTTTTTGTTGAACCACCGATCGGCGGTGGTGGCCATTGCTACCATCGTCGATGGTGGTGGTGGCATTTCGTTTGCTGTCCGTTGACCACGGCAGCGGCGGTGGTGCTAAGCCGCTGCTGTTACCGGTGGTTTGACGGTGGCGGCGTGGTTGTTTGTTGTCACCGGGAAGCGACGGTGGTGGTGGCAATAGCCGCGGCTGCTGTCGTGTTCCTAGCCGGTGGCGACAACGATGGTTGATTCCATCAATGTCGTCACCGGTGATGGCAATGATGATCGGGACGGTGGCGGTGGTGGCTATTTTGTTGTCATCGTCGTCGGTGACTATAAACCACCAGCTCGCGCCGCGAGCAGCGACTGGTGGTGACAGTTGCTGTTTCTTCTATTCGCGATCAGTTCAGTTAGGTTGCGTTGGTTAAGGATTAAACCAGATAGGTTTAAAACCCTAGGAATTAAATTTTGTTTTTATTAAATTAATTTAGTTTAATTAATTTTAGTTAAAATAAAATAGAATCTAGTTAAGATTTTATTTTGTTAAGTTGATGTCATAGTCAAACCCTTTGACCCGTGGTTGTGTTTTGATGATTGTACGTATATTTTATTTATTCGTTGTTGGTTACGGGAGGCCTGCGTGCCATTTACAGCCCGCTTTAATTGTAATAATTTTAAAATCAAATAACTGAAGAATCAAAAACTGAAGACGGAGCATGGAGTCAACCATGGATCTTGGAGCCAGTGGGAGTGCCAAGAAGATCATACCATGTGTGTTGTTGTCACTTAGGATTGAGACCGTCGTTTTGTATTGGCTCGCAAAACGGCAATAGTTTAAGGGTTTTTGACTATGACATGTTGACTAACTACGTGGTTGTTTATATTTAATAGCTTGTATATTTAAAATTAAATATAAACTGTTAAAATAAAATGGATACAAATACAGTTTGGTTTTTGGATCCAAGTTTTTTGAATACTGGCAATTTTTGAAACCCTTGTTAAAAATCATATATCAGTAAGTGCAACCCACTTTAGGGACACCTCCGGTGTAAGGTACGTAGGGCATTGCGAGTGATCACACTTCAAACGCCCGCGTTCAAACCGAAATTGGAGGGGATAAAAACCCTGCGAATTATCTCCGGGTGGTACCGGCCAGAGTATGTCCAGGCCCCGGGTGGTGCGATCTGTTTTGGTAATTGTTTATTCACCGGGTGGTACCGGGCCAAAATGCACTAGAGAGACTAAATATGCACGGATTGAATATCCGATGTCCCGACGATCTAGAAGTCGTGTTTTCGTTTTAAAAAACGATTGGTATAGTTTTACCTACCATAAATCACATGAGTCGGCATGACGTGATCACATGCTTGCCGACACATGTGAAATATGGATTCTAGTCTAATAAATTAATTTAAGGGTTATGATTTATTAGAAGTTTTATAATTATAAACTAAATCGGAATTTTATTCTTATATTTGTAGATGTCTAAATCTGTAGTCCCGTTTTATACCCCTGAGGAATCGCTCCGCCTCATCAACGGTAAATGGAAGCTCACAGAACAAAATTTTCAGTTTGGAAAATGCACCTTGACAATGTCCTGAGTGCACAGGGTAAGCTGTACATTTTTGAAAAACCTGTTTCACGACCCAAGAGCAATTCTCCTGAAGAGGAATTTGCTCAGTATTTTAAATATTTGGCGGATGAATCTGATGTCATGTCGATTCTGATTTTCTCTATATCACCCAAGTTTTCGAGAGATTTAAGAGATAAATCCTGTCATGAGGTCATGAAAGATATAGAAAACCAGCTAGGTTTCTATAAGCACACAGGTAAGCTTCTGATTATGAAAGAGATACTTTCATTGAAGCTGCAGAAGAACCAATCAATTAAAGACCATCTCAAAATATAAGAAGGCTCTTTAAATGCTTGACACGTCTGGGATACAAAATGGCTCAAGAAGAGTTAATGCATCTCATGTGGTACTCACTCCCGAAGGAGATATGTGACACAGCTAGTGCCTACATGAAGGAACCAAGGAAAGACGTGGCAATGTTACATGAGGATATTTTGGCTAGTCTAGAGCCGAAACCAGCACCTGCTGAACTCATGGACACTGATTGGATTGATGAGCTGGGAGATCTGAGTTGCCCTGAATGCGGTAGCCAGGATATTTGCGAGCACTCGATGAATATCGACCGGATAGAGATCGGTTTACCCGATGCTCCAGGTATCTTTATGATAGATTGCTTAATCACTTCTTATGAATCATGAGTAATTGATACAGGCAGTGGTAACCACATTTGTAATCATTTATAGGGATTCACTAGAAGAGAGACTTTGACGAAGGACCGTTCAAACCTACGAGTTGGCGAAGGCACTCCGCTGATAGCTGAAGCAGTAGGATCTAGTCTTAGTTTACCCTCGGGTCTAGTTTAGGAACTAGAAAACTGTTATTATGTTCCAAAGATGATTAAGAATGTTATGTCTTTTGATTTATTGGTAGACCAAGGATTTTATTTTAAATATGATTATAAAATGCTTTCAGTCTTTAAAAAATATTTTTTCTATTTTAAAGCTACACCTGTAAATGATCTATATACAGTAAATCTGCAAGACGATAATAAGGAAATCTATCATATAAGTAAACGATTCAAAGACATTGAGGATCAAACTTACCTCTGGCATTGTCGTCTAGGCCACATAAACAAGAAACGCGTTGAACTACTCCTAAAAGGAGGTTTTCTTTGTACTTATGATTTAAAACCTTTTGACAACTGCGAATCCTGTTTATCTGGCAAGATGACAAAAGAACCTTTTAATAAAGATAATGAAAGGGCCTCTGACTTGTTAGAAATAGTTCACACAGATGTGTGTGGTCCATTTAGTCATGAGGCAAGAGGAGGATACCGATACTTCATCACATTTACTGACAATTTCAGTAGATATGGTTATGTCTACTTGATGAGACATAAATCTGAAAGCTTTGAGAAATTCAGAGAATATAAGAATGAAGTACATAATCAACTTGACAGAAAGATCAAGTTTTTACGGTCAGATCGAGGAGGCGAATATCTTACTCAAGAGTTTGGCAATCATCTGATAGAATGTGGGATTGTATCACAACTCACACCTCCGTATACACCACAGATGAATGGTGTGTCAGAAATGAGGAATCGTACATTACTAGATATGGTACGATCGATGATGTGTCACTCTACACTACCAGTGTCATTCTGGGGACATGCGCTCGAAACAGCAGCACATATACTGAACAGAGCGCCAACAAAGTCGGTGGAAAAGACGCCATACGAATTGTGGAAGGGTAAGAAACCCAAAATGTCTTTCCTGAAAATTTGGGGTTGTGAGGTTTATGTCAAACGACCTACCTCAGAAAAACTCAAACCCAAATCCGACAAGTGTTTCTTCGTAGGATATCCCAAAACCACCATGGGATATTACTTCTACAACCCTGAAGAGAACAAAGTCTTTGTGGCTCGAAATGGAAAATTTCTGGAAGAAAAGTTTCTCAGTTCCGGGAACACCAGAGAGGATGTAGATCTACAGGTAGTAGACGAAGAAAACACTGCACCGACTGTTGAGCCAGAAATTCAACATGAAAATGTTGAACCTCAATCGGAGCCGATTGAGGAAGTGCAAACACAGGACCTTCGCAGATCCACTAGGGTAAGACAAGAACCAGATAGGTATCTTGGGTTTCTAGTCTCTCAGGTTGGTGGAGACTTGAATGAACCAACATCCTATGGAAAAGCTGTGTCAGGCAGTGAGTCTGAACAATGGCAAGAAGCCATGAAGGCCGAGATGCAGTCCATGTACGACAACCAAGTATGGGAGTTGACTGATTTTACCCCAGCACTGTAGAGCTGTTGGACGTAAATGGGTTTTCAAGAAGAAAACTGACATGGACGGGAACGTACACACCTTTAAGGCTAGACTGGTTGCAAAAGGATTCACGCAAACTCATGGTATTGACTATGATGAAACCTTTTCACAAGTAGCCATGTTAAAGTCAATAAGGATTCTAATGGCCATCTCAGCATACTTTAATTACGAGATCTGGCAAATGGACGTCAAGACAGCCTTTCTGAACGGAAAGTTAACAGAAGACGCCTATATGGAACAACCAGAAGAATTTGAAGATCCTAAGAATCCTAATAAAGTGTGTAAACTGCTAAAATCCATTTACGGATTAAAGCAAGCATCTCGAAGCTGGAACTTACATTTTGATGAGCGAATCAAAGAGTTTGGTTTCGCGAAAAGTGAGTTCGAGCCGTGTGTTTACACTAAGTTCAGTGGGAGCATAGTAACCTTCTTGGTCTTGTACGTAGATGACATTCTACTCATAGGAAATGATGTACCAACTTTACAGAGTGTAAAGAGTTGGTTAAGCAAATGTTTCCAGATGAAAGACCTTGGAGAAGCCGCTTATATACTTGGCATAAAGATCTACAAAAATAGATCTAAGCGGCTTGTCGGACTTAGCCAAAGTACGTACATTGACAAAATCCTGAAGAAATTCAGGATGGATGAATCCAAGAAAGGATTCATCCCGATGCAACATAGCATAGTGTTAAGTAAAACACAGTGTCCTGTTTCTAGTCAAGATCAGGACAAGATGAAATCGGTTCCATATGCATCAGCAATTGGATCGATTATGTATGCCATGTTATGTACTAGGCCCGATGTTGCTTACTCAGTAAGTGTTACAAGCAAATATCAACAGAATCCAGGAGAACCTCATTGGGTGGCTGTCACGAACATTCTCAAGTACCTGAGAAGAACGAAAGATATGTTCTTGGTCTTTGGAGGTTCTGAGGATGAAATTAGTGTCATCGGATATTCTGACGCTAGTTTCCAGACCGGCAGAGATGATTTCAGATCACAGTCAGGGTATGTCTTTACCCTAAACGGAGGCGCGATCTCGTGGAAGAGCTCGAAGCAGGATACGATTGCAGATTCAACTACAAAAGCAGAGTACATTGCAGCATCTGATGCGGCAAAGGAAGCTGTCTGGCTGAGGAATTTTCTATCGGATCTAAGAGTCATTGCCAGTGTCTCTAGACCGATCGATATATTCTGTGACAACTCGGGAGCCGTGGCGCAAGTAAAGGAGCCCAGAGAACATCACAAGTCAACACACGTGCTCAGAAAGTATCACCTCATCCGAGAGATCATTGGAAGAGGAGATGTAAGGATATGTAAGATTCCGACGGAAGACAATGTCGCAGATCCGCTGACAAAGCCGCTAGCAAGGGTGAAGCATAAGGCTCATGCAAATTCCATTGGGATGCAGTACCTGGACACCAGTAGCTAGTTTTAGTTTATTATTATTACAGTAGTTTAATTTTGAGACATTAGATCATGTAAAGTTTTATTTCACAGTGTGATTGAAATATTGGAGGTTTTAAATTCATGATTGTTTCAAAAGATTAAACTGTTTTTGCATATTTAATGTATCCATGATTTATGCAAAGTCTTGCGATAAAATCTAAATTTCCGTAGCCACTTATTGAAATGGGAATTTCAATGGGGAGTTTAACGCTATTATAAATACTTGATGATTTATTCAAAGTAAAGAATAAAGCACAAGTGATGTGACCAAGTATTTATAGATACTCATCAGAGTGTTTGAGTATTGAAAGTGACCAGTTTCAAGTCTGCTTCATGGAGCCCCAGTCATAAGCATTGACTTGATGATAGGTTGTCCTTAGACCTGAGATATTTGGTTTGGGAACATGAGGACTGCTGTACTCTTAGCACGTTCTAACGCTGCACCGTAACAGGGCGGCCATACGGAACGTGACTAGATGCAGCAGAAGCCGTGGATCCAAATGCAGATAGTCAAGAAGGGTTAGCACCTCTGCAATAGAGAGATATTTCCGGGCCCCTTGACGATTAAGATTTGCAGAAAACGTGTGGCCACGCTCAGATAGAATAACAATTGTTATTTAGTAATATCTGTTACTGCAGGCAATCTAAATCAGAGTCAAGAAATACTTGAATTCGAGAAATGAATCCTCCACTCCATGTCTCAAATTCATTTTAGAAATATCGCGTGCAAAAGGAATGAACCTGTGTACAACTTCAAGCGTGAATTGTATCTCTGGATATAAGAGATCTTATAACCTGGTAAACCTAAGTGTCTGGCTAGGGACCTCCTTAGGCTGATGGTAACAGTACAGTTACATGTCTGGCACAAGTGGGAGTTTGTAAGGATTATGTGCAAGACAGTAACAGAGGATTACCATGTCCAATGTTATAAGACACTAGTAGGTCACACCGCTGCACACCTAAATTGAGAATATTTGTGTGTGAGAAATAATTAAGGAGAGAAGGAAATAAATAATTAGTTAATTATTTATTAGATTAATTAATCAGTTAAATTAATTAATTAAGTAATTAATTAATTAAGGAATTAGTTAATTGAAGAGATAAATATAAAGAAGTTATATTCAGATACAATCACTGGCTTATTTATCTCTATAAATAAAGGCTTAAGGTGATTTATCAGTTGATTTTTACTTTCTCTCCGAAAAATTACTCTCTCTCTCTCTCTCCTTACTGCCGTCGCCGGCTCCTCTCACACACAACGACCGGAGCGTTTTTCCGATCAATCACGGTGGTCTAGCAACCCTCTCACGTGGTGTCAGTAGCGGTGTACCCCCTGCTTGCGTTTCAGAGTTTTGCGTATAAAGGTAAACCATCTAAAACATCCCTTTTGTATCTGTAAAGGTTTAGGTTGGGTCCTCAATTGGGAATCAGGTTTTTGTTATCCGCTGTGCATGTTTTTGCTTCCGGTTCCCAACAATAAAGTCGTATAAAAGTCGACGTTAACAAAAAAATTGATGTTCTTAAACATATTATTTTAATTTAGCACTTATTTTTAAATGTTATATTTCAATACCACTTTTATATTACATGCGATGTTTTTTATAAGTTCGAGTAACCGTGAACCGATCCAAAGGTACTTGCCTTATTTCGGTTCGAGGTGGGATGGGACGGTTCAACCTACGGTTCGGTTTTAAATCGGGTAACCAGGTATCTGCATCAAGCAGTTTGGTATATTCCTTACTAACGAACCAAACTGAACCGAAGTGTAAACACCCTAGTTTTATATAATTGAATCATACATACGAAAAAAAGAAAGAATTAAATTTAGGTGTGTGAAAAAAATCTGAATCTCTATCACTTTTAATCTTCCTTCACACTTTAACACTTTTCACGGAAATGATTCAATAAAGGGTGTTTGAAATTGCTTATAAAAACTTCATATTTACTTATCATAATAAAAACCAACAAAACCCCAATGGGGCAGCCTACCGGTTAAAGCTTGGTGTTGGGAAAAAACCCACCCAAGTTCGAATCCAGGGGTGAGAGCAACCAGGGGCCACTGAGTATTAATCTCAGGGGAGCATGCTTTAGCTCTTGGTAAAATTGCCAAGGATGTAAAAAAAAAAAAACCACCAATAAACAAATAAGTATAAGTGGTTTTAAATAAACAATCCCAATTCCCATGCATCCTCTAAATCTCATGTTAATCCAATAGTTAAGATTAATTCTTACATTTTTCATTATAATTTCCTTTCCATTTATAACTATTTCATTTTCATAAATACTCTAAATTAGCAAAACAAAAATGAAAAAACAATACGCACACTTAAAAACTAAGACAAATTAAGTCAAAATATTTTCCAGCAAATCTTCTTCCAATAATTTATACCGATATAATCCAAATCCATCAAGCTTGCATTTTTTTCTCCAAAATACAACCCTTCACGATTTCGTCCATTTCTGAAAATGCTCGGATACCTACGGCCACAACTTATATATAAATGGGAAGTTTGGAATTGCGTTTAAAATAGCTGCTTATCAGCTTATTTCTATTTTTGGAAACCCCTATTTTTAATGGGTTTTAATTAACCTATCTTCTTTCTAGAAAATTAATAACAAATTTTTAGGGAAAGCAAAACATTTAAAGGTATTGGACAAACAAGATAAGCTGATAAGCACTTTACAGTATAAACGCTCCCAAACACCCCCAAAACTATCCCATTTTCTCCCACCAAAACACTAATTATGACGATTCTGGTGGCCGATGGCGGTGCTACAGGGCGGCGGAAGGCGTCGAACTCCAGAGGCCACCCTAGATTCGTCGGGGTCCGGCAACGGCCATCCGGTCGATGGGTGGCGGAGATCAAAGACTCCTTGCAAAAAGTCCGGCTATGGCTTGGAACGTTCGACACGGCGGAGGATGCCGCACGGGCGTACGATGATGCCGCACGCTCGTTACGCGGGGCTCACGCCCGTACCAACTTCGACTTGCCCGAAAACGCCGTGGGTTCCGTCGGATGCCTGCCGGAGAATGCCGTGCCGTTCTGCTTCGAGGAGGCGTGCCGGTCAGAGGACGCCGAGGACGGGCTTGTTGGAGCCCTGAGGGCGAAGATTACCGTCGGAAGCCCCGCGCGAAGCACGCGGCGGCAACGGCGAAAACCCTAGGTTTTCCAACGGGGCATCGCCCCGTCGTTTTCAAGCGGAAAACGAGTGTAATTACGAATTTACCCCTGGCGAGCCAGAAACTAACTGGTGTAATTACAAATTTACCCCTGGGGAGCCGGAAACCACCAAGTGTAATTACGAATTTACCCCTGGCGAGCCAGAAACAAAATGATGGTTGTAATCCTATCGGTTCCAGCGATGGGCAATGGCGGAATAACTGTTACGAGCCTCGGCCTCCCCCAGGGACCGCGGAGACGGGGTTGCCGGCTGCGAAGGAGCAAGTGGTTGACGTTTTGAGCAGCCTTTTTGATTCCAATTTAATGGACTCTTTGTGGCCGCTTTCCGGCGGAGCGACGGCAGCCGCGGCGGGGGTTTGGACGGAAGAACAGGCGGTGCGTGAAAACGGTTGGGGTGGTGGCGATGGTGGTGGTCAAGGTGTGAATGGAGGAGGTCTGAATGGTTCAAATTGGGATCCATTTTTGTATATTAACTCTGTTTTAGGTTGACCTCCAAGAATCATGGTTTTATTGGAGATTTTTTCTAACTGTTTCTTTTCTTCCAACTTGCTTTTTTGGGATTGGTCGAGATCGCAAGATGGTTCGACACCCATACATAATTTTTAAAAAAAGATATAAGACTTTTGTGGGATATATATAATATTTGTATTTATTTTATTCAGTGTGGTTAAGATTGTTAACAACGAATAAATTATTAATCTATTTAAAAATTCCTTGCCAAAGGGATTGAACCTGACGTGAATCGAACACGCAACCTTCTGATCTGGAGTCAGACGCGCTACCATTGCGCCACAGATCCCATCAAGTTTACTAACTTGCATGTTCCTTAGTGATTAGTGAGTAGTGATAACAACGGCTATTATTTTATTTTATTTTTCGAACGGCAAGTTAACACACACGCTCCAGCGATATTGGGCTTTTAACTGGGCAATCCCATTAATTTTCTGCGATCCTGGCCAACCTGTGGTTGAACCCGACCGACAGGGAAGTGGATCCCATAGACTGGATCCTCCCATACCGGCCCCGAACATGGCCCAAAGGACCAGATCCAAAGTCTGGAACCCGTGGGATTCGAACCCTGGTAGTGTGGTTTTCATCCCACACCCCCCGGGGATGTTACCTATTCAAACTGAGATAACACCTTTTGATGTTATTTTATTTTTGGTTTTTTTGACTAAGGCCTTTGATAGCGCAAATTCACAAATCTCAAACTGCCACATCGGCTTTACCCACAAGCCTTCACCAAGCCCGGAATAAAAGTATCACTACCCACAAAACCCAAATACCCAATGTATGTATATATATATATACGGTTATGGAGAAACCAACCGATCCAAATACAGCTGACTGATCCAATTACAAACCGACCGACAATGATTGGATCGGATCGGTTCTTGGATGGTAGTCCAAACCGATAGAGCCGATCCAATTGACCATCCAATCTCAACCAACCAAACTCATCCAATGATACATCTAATTACCATTATTGTATTTTATGTTTTAACTTTTTATTATTATTTAATACTTATTGAATCGATGGAACTAAACATTATGCACGTTGTTTGGAACATTGGATTATTATATGAATTATTGTCAAATGGATTAAAAACATTGAATGAATGATTGGATGGATTTGATTAGATCATCCATCGGATGTCAGATGAATCCGATTTGATCCAATCCGATTGATATTGGTTGAATCCAATCCGATCTAATGAATATCCAATAAGAAAATCCAGTGGATAGAACTGAACCAATCCAATCATCCATTAGATTGGAAAATCCAACATCCAATTGGTGATTAGATTGGATCGGTTGGAGAAATCTAACTTCCAATAGATGTCAACCGATGCACACCCCTATTTATATGTACATATATATAGAGAGGAGAGTTTTGTTGTTAACGACAAGTGTGTTAACTTTGTTAACCAAATTCAACCAATGAAATTTCTCCATTAGTTTTGGTATATGAAGAGCATTTTAGGAATTTTAACCTTCTCTCTTTCGTTCTTCTTCTCCCTTTAACCTAATCGTTTTAGGAATTCACCCTACCTCCCTCCTCCTCCTCCTCCTCCACCACCACAGCCTTTGCCTTCCACCACCAGCACCATAGTCGCCGCCTTCCACCACCACCACCACCATAGCCACCGCCTTCAACCACCACCACAGCCTTCACCTTCCACCACCACCACCATACTCGCCGCCTTCCACCACCACCACCAGATCCGATTCCTTCCACTATCACCAGCTCTTCCACCACCACCACCAAATCTACCGTCCTCCACCACCACCCCTAGATCCGACGCTTTCCACCATCACCAGCTCTTCCACCACCACCACCACCAGATTCGCGGTCTTCCACCACCACCACCACTGCCGCCTTCCACCAGAAGAGTCGTTCGCGAGTTTCCTCCGATTCTAGGCAAGAAACGATCGTATCCTTCCACCGGATCTTCTATTTTGCTTCCGATCAACCTTTGTGAAAATCTAAATTACTTGAGATCTGGTTTGAATTCGTTGTCTCCGGCGGCAATGGAGAGTTTTGGTTTGAATTCGTTGTCTCCGGCGGCAATGGTGAGATCTGGTTCGAATTCGTTGTCTCCGGAGGCAATGGCAAGATCTGGTTCGAATTCTTTATCTCCGTTGACGGCGGCGGTGGAGGTGGAGGTTATGATCTGCGGCGGAGCTAGATCTGGATCATTTTCCATGGCAGATAGAGACTTTTACATGGCGAGGTATTGTAGCGCCGTCGCCGGAAGCGGAGCGAAGGCAGTGGCCACCGGAACAGCCGCATCGAAGTTAGACGGCGACTCGACGGAGTGCACACGTGTTTAAGCGGAGTTCGTCGGAGTGCACACGTGTTTCATCGGAGTGAACCAGAGTTTGTCGGAGCGCATTTCCTACATTGGTAGCAGCATGCAGCGCAGGTTTGGTTTGTGGAAGTGGGGCAGTGGGAGGTGGTGGTTGTGGTGGTGTACGGTGTGAGGAGGTGGTGGTTGTGGTTGCGGATGAGTCTTTGGTGGTGGTTGTGGTTGCTCATGGTAGTGGTGGTGGTGGTGGTGGTTTTGGAGGTTTGTAATGGTGGAGAGATGGAGATCTAGGCACGATATTCATTTTAGGCAGATGACGGCGGCGGTTGCACGTGTGTTCACCGGGTGGTGGAGGAAGGCGGCGGCGGTTGCACGTGTGTTCACTAGGTGGTGGAGAAAGGCGGCGGCGGTTGCACCTGTGTTCACCGGGTGGAGGAGGAAGGTGGTGGTTGTTGCACATCTGCACACGTGTTTCGCCAAATTACACGTATGTATTTTAATTTATTTGTGTTTTCCCAAAATACCCTGTGACACATTGATGTTTATTGATATTTTAATATTTGATTTTTAAATTCCCTATATTATAGGATTTCAATCTTCATATTTGTCATCGGTTGTATCGTAACATGAGAACGAAGCCCGCTAGGGAGTAACGGAAATCGTCGGATCCCGAAGGCAACCCACGGGCTCTACTCAGGGCCTAATAGCTATTAGAAGAGTCTGTTAATTAAAGAGGCATTTTCATTTTTAAGTATATTTATAATTTTCAATTAAAAGTGAAAAAATATATTATTGTTATTAGAGTAAATTACAGATTTGGTCCCTGTGGTTTGGGTCAAATTACGATGGAGGTCCCTGAACCCTAATTTTCATGCATACGGTCCCTATGGTTTGGATTTCTTTACGATCGTGGTCCCTTGCCCTAACGTCCGTTAAAAAGCTCCGTTAAGGCAGGGGTATTTTCGTCTTTTCATAATTTTCTTTGGTTTTCTATTAATATTTTTCTATCTTATTCCCTTATACCACCAACAACCACCACCTAATACCACCACCACCTGCCACCACCACCTGATACCACCAACTCCCACCACCGCCAACAACCACCACCACCTAATACCACCAACTGTTAGGATTATGTGCAAGATAGTAACAGGGTTTACCGTGTTCAGTGTTATAAGACACTAGTAGGTCACACCGCTGCACACCAATTAGAGATCAAGTGGATTTACCAGTTTGATGGAATAATTAATTAAGTATAAATTAATTATTTAAGTGAGAAATAAATAATAAATAGTTATTTATTATTTAGTTAAATAAAATATCAGTTGGTATATTTTATCAGATTAATTAATAGTTAATTAATTAAACGGTTAAGTTATTTAATTAATAGTTAATTAATTAAATAAAAAGGGTTTAAATCAATTAAAAGCTTAAACGGGCTTTATAATTGATTGGGCTTTTTCTTTAATGGGTATTACCATATTTATAATTATAAATATGGTAAACCTAGAAAATAATCATTAATTCCATTCATTAAGCCATATAGAAAAACCCCAGAGAAAACCTGAAACCCTCTCAATCTCTCTCACTCCATCGATTTCAGAGGGTAATCCCAGAGGTGGTCTAGCAGCTAATCTCGTGTAGGTGTCAGTAGCGGTGTATCCCCTGCTTGCGATCCGGAGTTTTTCACAACTAAAGGTAAGATTTCGGAACACCCTCGATTGTGTCTGTTTGTGTTTGGGATTGGATCCTCGATTGGGAATCCGGGTTTTTGTTTATTCCGCTGTGCTTGTTTCGTAGCCTGCGATTCCCAACAGTGGTATCAGAGCCACTTCCTAAACCTAACAGATCAGGTTTAAACTGTTTGTTGGATAATTAGGTTTGATAAAAAATCGTTACTTTTTCGTGTTAAAAATCTGATTTTTTTTAATAAACCTAACGTGACGACGATCGGCGGTGGAACGGCGGCAGCTAGCCGACTGGACCTCCAGGCCGATCGCCGGAGAACCAAACCACCAGCCGGCGACACCACCGTTTGTGGTGACCACCGGCTGTCGCCGCGACATAAATCGCCAGCCGCACCACCGTATGTGGTGGCGGCGTTGACCGTAGATGGAAACCACCACCGCACCACCGATTGTGGTGGCGGTGGTGTCGATTGAAATTCATAGCCACCGAACGGTGGCGCCGGTTTAATCGAAGGGTCGACCACCACACCACCGTATGTGGTGATGGTGGCGACAATGGTTTTTGTTGTTTGCGATCACGGCGGCGGCGGTAGCCCGGAGCTACTGTCGTCGCCGGTAGATTGAGACGGTGGCGATGATTGTTTGCGTGATCCGACATCCACACGATGATAGGCGGCGGTGGCAGTGGTGATCGCTGCTGCCGTCGAGTCCTTAGTCCGCCACACCACCAATCGCGGTGGTGGCGGCGATTGTGTTTTCCATCCGCCGAGCAATCACGGCGGCAGTGGTGGCCCTCAGCCGCTGCTGTCGTCGATCGATTAAGATGCCGGTGGATGATGGTGATAGCGGCGGTGGTGGTGGCTTTCCAGCCGCTGCTGTCGCCGGCGTTCGATGGTGGTACGGGCAACGGTGGTGGCGGTCGGGTCATCATCGTCGCCGACGATGGAGAAACCGCCAATCGACGGCCACGTTTTGGCGGATCGATGGTAATTCGAGGTCGTAGTTCGTTTCGATTGTTTATCGTTAACGAGTCTCAGTTGGGATTTGTTTTCGGATAGACTTCGAGGTAGAAAAACGTTTTTACCAGATAGGTTAAAACAGTTCAAGATTGAATTAATTTTAAGTTTCCAAAATTAATTGTTTTTTTTTATAATTATCTAATTGCGTTTAATTATTTAATTATGATTAAGTCATAGCTGAACCCTTTTAGACCCGTGGTTGTGTTTTTATTTTTATCTGTTTTATAAGGGAGGCCTGCGTGCCGTTTACAACCCTTTTGTAATTTTAATTATTTTTAGACTAGTTGGGAGGCCTGCGTGCCATTTACAACCCATTTGTAATAATTATTTTTAATTACATCGAGACGGAGACAAGATGACAACCATGGATCTCGGAGCCAGTGGGAGTGCCAGAAGACGAAGACTTTTGTCACTTAGGGTTGAGACCGTTGTTTTGTGTTGGCTCACAAAGCAACATTAGTTTAAGGGTTTAAGCTATGACTGTGCTCTTTATATTTAAATTGCGTGGTTGTTTTACGTAATTGTTATTAAATATAAATTGCCCTTTTGAATGATTGTTTTAAAAGATAAAAGGATACAAATACAGTTAGTATTTGGATCCAGTTTTTTCAAAGTTTTGAAAAAAGGAAACTGGCAATTTCGACCCTTGTTAAAATCATAGATTAGTAAGTGCAACCCACTTTAGGGGCACTTCCGGTGTAAGGTACATAGGGCGTTGTAAGTGCACACACTATGAACGCCCGTGTTCAAACCGAAACTGGAAGGTGATAAAACTCTGCGAATTATCTCCGGGTGGTACCGGCCAGGGTTTGTCTAGGTCCCGGGTGGTGCAGTCTATTTTGGTAATTATTTATTCACTGGGTGGTACCAGGCCAAAATGCACTAGAGGGACTAAATATGCACGGATTATATATCCGATGTCCCGACGATCTAGAAGTCGTATTTTTCCAGATAGGAATACGATTGGTATAGTTTTACCTACCATAGATCGCATGAGTCGGTTTGACATGATCACATGCTTCCCGACACATGTGAAATATGGATTCTAGTCTAATAAATTTATTTTAAGGGTAATAATTTATTAGAATTATATAATTATAAACTAAATTGGAATTTATATTCTTCTGTAGATGTCTCCAATTAGCATTCCGTTTTATTCACCTGAGGAATCACTTCGCCTTATTACGGGCAAGTGGAAGCTTACGGGCCAGAACTTTCCAGTTTGGAAGTTACACTTACAAAATGTTTTGAGTGCCCAGGGTAAGCTTTATGTGATCAATAAGCCCATGTCACGACCTAAAAGCAATGCCCCTGAAGAGGAATTTGCTGAATATTTCAGATTCATGGCAGATGAATCGGATGTAATGTCCATTCTAGTTTTCTCTATGTCACCCGAGTTCAGGGAGACTTAAGAGTGAAATTCTGTCACGAGGTTGTGAGAAATGTAGAGAACCAGTTAGGTTTCTACAAGCATACGGGCAAGCTTTTGATCATGCAAGAGATTCTCTCCCTGAAGCTGCAAAAGGGTCAGTCAGTTAAAAACCATCTTATTGAAATGAGAAGGCTTTTTAAATGTTTATCGCGTCTGGGGTACAAGATGACTCAGGAAGAGTTAGTGTATCTCATGTGGTTCTCCCTTACAAAGGAAGTTCAGGACACAGCTAGTGCCTACATGAAAGAACCAAAGAACGACGTGGATAAAGTTCATGAAGATATCCTGGCCAGTCTAGAGCCAGCACCCGAACCTGCGAATCTCATGAACACTGATATAATTGATGAGCTGGGAGATCTGAGTTGCCCAGAGTGCGGCAGCGAGGATATTTGCGAGCACTCGATGAATATCGACCAGATAGAGATCGGTTTGCCCGATGCTCCAGGTATCTTTATGATAGATTGCTTAATCACTTCTTATGAATCATGGGTAATTGATACAGGCAGTGGTAACCACATTTGTAATCATTTACAGGGATTCACTAGAAGAAAGACTCTGAGGAAGGACCGTTCGAACCTACGAGTTGGCGAAGGCACTCCGTTGATTGCTGAAGTCGTGGGATCTTATAGTCTTAGTTTACCCTCGGGTCTAGTTTTGGAACTAGATAATTGTTATTATATTCCAAACATGATTAAGAATGTATTGTCTTTTGATTTGTTAGTAGACCAAGGTTTTTATTATAAATATGATTATAAAATGATTTCAGTCTTTAAAGATAATATTTTCTATTTTAAAGCCACACCCGTGAATGGTCTATACACTGTAAATCTACAAGACAACAGTAGTGAAATCTATCATATAAGTAAACGATCCAAGGATATTGAGGATCAGACTTACCTCTGGCATTGTCGTTTGGGCCACATAAACAAGAAACGCGTTGAACTACTCCTAAAAGGAGGTTTTCTTGGCAATTTCGATTATAAACCTTTTGATAATTGCGAATCTTGTTTATCTGGCAAAATGACAAAGCAACCTTTCAACAATGAAAATGAAAGGGCTACTGACTTGCTTGAAATAATCCACACAGATGTATGTGGACCTTTCAGTCATGTAGCAAGAGGGGGATACCGGTACTTCATTACCTTCACTGACAACTTCAGTAGGTATGGTTATGTCTACTTGATGAGACATAAATCTGAAACCTTTGAGAAATTCAAGGAATATCAGAATGAAGTACAGAATCTACTTGACAAGAGAATCAAGTTCTTACGGTCAGATCGTGGTGGCGAATATCTCAGTGATGAGTTTGACAATCATCTGGTGGAGTGTGGGATAGTATCCCAACTGATACCTCCGTATACACCTCAGATGAACGGTGTATCAGAAAGGAGAAATCGTACTTTGCTTGACATGGTACGAACGATGATGTGTCATTCTTCGCTGCCAATATCATTCTGGGGACATGCGCTCGAAACAGCAGCACACATACTGAACAGAGCGCCAACAAAGTCAGTAGAAAAGACTCCATATGAGTTATGGAAGGGTAAGAAACCCAACATATCTTTTCTGAAAATTTGGGGTTGTGAGGTTTACGTCAAACGACCCACCTCAGAAAAACTCAAACCCAAATCCGACAAGTGTTTCTTCGTTGGATATCCCAAGACCACCGTGGGATATTATTTCTACAACCCTGAAGAGAACAAAGTTTTGTTGCTCGAAATGGAAAATTTCTGGAAGAAAAGTTTCTCAGTCTAGAGAACACCAGAAAGGATGTAGATCTACAGGTAGTAGACGAAGAAAGCACTACACCAGTTGTTGAGCCAGAAATTCAACATAACAATGTTGAACCTCAATCAGAGCCGATTGAGGAAGTGCAAACACAGGACCTTCGCAGATCCAGCAGGATAAGACAAGAACCAGATAGGTATCTTGGGTTCCTAGTCTCTCAAGATAGCGGAGATTTAAATAAACCAACATCCTATGGAGAAGCTGTGTCAGGCAGTGAGTCTGAACAATGGCAGGAAGCCATGAAGGCCGAGATGCAATCCATGTACGACAACCAAGTTTGGGAGTTGACTGATTTGCCACAACACTGTAAGGCTGTTGGGCGCAAATGGGTTTTCAAGAAGAAAACCGACATGGATGGAAATGTACACACCTTCAAGGCCAGACTGGTCGCAAAGGGATTCACGCAAACTCATGGTATCGACTATGATGAAACCTTTTCACCAGTGGCCATGTTAAAGTCAATTAGGATTCTTATGGCCATCTCAGCGTATTTTAACTACGAGATTTGGCAGATGGACGTCAAGACAGCCTTTCTGAATGGAAAATTAACAGAAGACGTCTATATGGAACAACCAGAGGGGTTTGAAGATCCTAAGAATCCTAATAAGGTGTGTAAACTGCTAAAATCCATTTATGGATTAAAGCAAGCATCTCGAAGCTGGAACTTACACTTTGATGAACGAATCAAAGAGTTTGGTTTTACCAAAAGTGAGTTCGAGCCGTGTGTCTACACTAAGTTCAGTGGGAGCATAGTAACCTTCTTGGTCTTATACGTAGATGACATTCTACTCATAGGAAACGATGTACCAACTTTACAGAGTGTTAAGAGTTGGTTAAGCAAATGTTTCCAGATGAAAGACCTTGGAGAAGCCGCTTATATACTCGGCATAAAGATCTACATAAATAGATCTAAGCGGCTTATCGGGCTTAGCCAAAGTACGTATATCGATAAAATCCTGAAGAAATTCAGGATGGATGAATCCAAGAAAGGATTTATCCCGATGCAACATGGCATAGTGTTAAGTAAAACACAGTGTTTTGTTTCTAGTCAAGATCAGGACAAGATGAAATCGGTCCCATATGCTTCTGCAATTGGATCGATCATGTATGCCATGCTGTGTACTAGGCCCGATGTTGCTTACTCAGTAAGTGTTACGAGCAGATACCAACAGAATCCGGGTGAACCCCATTGGGTGGCTGTCAAGAACATTCTTAAATATCTGAGAAGAACGAAAGAAATGTTCTTGGTCTTTGGAGGTTCTGAGGATGAAATTAGTGTCATCGGATACTCTGACGCTAGTTTCCAGACCGACAGAGATGACTTCAGGTCATAGTCAGGGTACGTCTTTACCCTAAACGGAGGTGCGATCTCATGGAAGAGCTCGAAGCAGGACACGATTGCAGATTCAACTACAGAAGCAGAGTACATTGCAGCATCTGATGCGGCAAAGGAAGCTGTCTGGCTAAGGAATTTTCTATCGGATCTCAGAGTGGTTGCCAGTATCTCGAGACCGATCGATATATTCTGTGATAACTCAGGAGCCGTAGCGCAAGCAAAGGAACCTAGAGAACATCACAAGTCAAGACATGTGCTCAGAAAGTATCACCTCATCCGAGAGATCATTGGAAGAGGAGATGTGAGAATATGCAAGATTCCAACAGAAGACAATGTCGCAGATCCGCTGACAAAGCCACTAGCAAGGGTAAAGCATGAGGCACATGCGAATTCCATTGGGATGCAGTACCTGGAAGCCAGTAGCTAGTTCTTAGTTTATTAATTATTACTATAGTCTAATTTAGAAACAATGTAATCATGTAAAGTTTTTATTTCACAGTGTGTTTGAAATAAATGGAGGTTTTAATTTCATGATTGTTCTGAATTAACTATTTTTTGCATATTTAACGTATCCGTGATTTTGCAAAGTTTTGTATGAAATCTAAATTTCCGTAGCCACTTATTGAAATGGGAATTTCAATAGGGAGTTTAACGCTATTATAAATACTTGATGATTTATTCAAAGTAGAGAATAAAAGCACAAGTGATGTGACCAAGTATTTATAGATACTCATCAGAGTGTTTGGGTATTGGAAGTGACCAGTAATCAAGTCCGCTTCATGGAGCCTCAGTCATAAGCGCTGACTTGATAGGTTGTCCTTAGACCTGAGATACTTGGTTTGGGAACGCGAGGACTACTGTATTCTTAGCACGTACTAACGCTGCACCGTAACAGGGCGGCCATACGGGACGTGACTAGATGCAGCGGAAGCCGTGGATTCAAATGCAAGTAGTCAAGAAGGGATTTGCACCTCTTTCAAAAGAGAGATATTTCCGGGCCCCTTGACGATTAAGATTGGCAGAAAACGCGTGGCCACGCTCGGATAAAATAACAGGGGTTATTTAGTAATATCCGTTACTGCAGGCAATCGAAATCAGAGTCAAGAAATACTTGATTTTAAGAAATGAATCCTCCACTCCATGTCTTAAATCACTTTAGAAATATCGTGTGCAAAAGGAATGAACCTGTGTACAAATTCAAGTGTGAATTGTATCTCTGGATGTAAGAGATCTTATAATTTGGTTAACCTAAGTGTCTAACTAGGGACCTCCTTAGGCGAATGGTAACAGTACAGTTACTAGTCTGGCACAAGTGGGAGTCTGTTAGGATTATGTGCAAGATAGTAACAGGGTTTACCGTGTCCAATGTTATAAGACACTAGTAGGTCACACCGCTGCACACCAATTAGAGATCAAGTGGATTTACCAGTTTGATGGAATAATTAATTAAGTATAAATTAGTTATTTAAGTGAGAAATAAATAATAAATAGTTATTTATTATTTAGTTAAATAAAATATCAGTTGGTATATTTTATCAGATTAATTAATAGTTAATTAATTAAAGAGTTAAGTTATTTAATTAATAGTTAATTAATTAAATAAAAAGGGTTTAAATCAATTAAAAGCTTAAACGGGCTTTATAATTGATTGGGCTTTTTCTTTAATGGGTATTACCATATTTATAATTATAAATATGGTAAACCTAGAAAATAATCATTCATTCCATTCATTAAGCCATATAGAAAAACCCCAGGGAAAACCTGAAACCCTCTCAATCTCTCTCACTCCATCGATTTCAGAGGGTAATCCCAGAGGTGGTCTAGCAGCTAATCTCGTGTAGGTGTCAGTAGCGGTGTATCCCCTGCTTGCGATCCGGAGTTTTTCACAACTAAAGGTAAGATTTCGGAACACCCTCGATTGTCTGTTTGTGTTTGGGATTGGATCCTCGATTGGGAATCCGGGTTTTTGTTTATTCCGCTGTGCTTGTTTCGTAGCCTGCGATTCCCAACACCAACACCCACCACCACCACCTGATACCACCAACACCAATCACCTAATACCACCTAATACCACCAACTCCCACCACCACCAACACCCACCGCCACTTGATACCACCAACACCCACCACCACCACCTGATACCACCAACACCCACACCCATCAACACCAACACCCACAACCACCAACACCACCACCAATACCCACCAACACCAACCACCACCAATCAGAAATCCGGCCACCTCAATCCACCACCCCAAATCGATACACATATAGGTGAAAATAGACTTACCAAAGAATGGGTCCAAAACTCTTAATTTTGGGTGAAATCCCCAAATCGACTTACCAAAGATATGGGTGAAATCGATACACGTAAGTCAATTTCATATGTGACGTGAATTGGAGATGGAACGATAGCGAGAGGATGAACAACAGCGGCTAAAGGGTTAGGGTTAGGGTTTTTTCGTCGTGGTGGCGGCGGAGGAGGATGGACAGCAGTGGGTCGCAGGCTACGGGCGACAATGGAGGCGGGAGGCAGGCTACGGGCGACGGTGGAGGTGGCTGGCAGTGGAGGCGGGAGGCAGGCGACGGGCAACGGTAGAGATGGCTGGCGATGGAGGTGGCTGTTGCATCTAGGGTTTGGGTTGGGGTTGGGGAAGAGGGGAAGGGAGGGTTAGATATATATTTAGGGGTATTTTCGTATTTTACCCCTTTCTTAACAGCTTTTTTTGACAGAAGTTAGGGCAAGGGACTACCATGGTAACGAACTACAAACCTCAGGGACCGTAGGTATGAAAATTAGGGTTTAGGGACCTCCATCGTAATTTGTCCCAAACCACAGGGACCAAATCGGTAATCTACTCTTGTTATTATTACCATTGTTGTTATACGATTATGTCCCTGCATCAACATTCTTACACAATAGTTGTTGTTTTACGATTATGTTCCTACATCAACATTCCTACACAATAGTTGTTGCCGCTAAATGGAGTACAATGATGAAAAACAAGAATCAATGTAAATTTCACGAGATTCACAATGTCGACATGTTTATTGATGTGTAATCCAATGTACAAAGGATTATTCTCTCTAACACTTCACACTAACACTTTTAAACAACTCTCATAATGATCTTTAACCCCAAGACACCTTTATATAGTAGGTGCCATTAACATGAAAGCCTAGGAGCGAGCCCGAGCCCAAGCCCGATACCCACAATACTATGTACATATATTACATTTCAGTACAACCTGACATTATAAAACTTTAACTACCTATTCAACTTCTTTGATTCACAAACTTGCATGAAAACATACATAGAACATAATAATGAAAAAGCAAGATGCAGCTGGATGTACATTCCTTTCTTTGTAGAAGTTTGTTACATTAGGTCACTACTTACAAAATCCAATTGTGTAGACAATTGTAGACATATAGTCACCTCTTTACAAATGTGGCTTAAAAAAGAGAAAGAAAAGAACGAAAAAAAATATTTATTCACCGCTAATCAAGAACACCGGTTCCAACAGAAATCAAATGCCTTAACTCTGTCAAATGTTCATCGTTCGAAATATGGAGGCTAATCCGAAGATTAGTCAACAATGCTTCTTTTTCCCAACTTAATGGTCCAGAAGCATATAATGCCTCTAAAGTTGAGCAATAAGCATGCAATTCTAACCTGTGAATACTTGTTGTTACTCCTTCTTTAGGAGAAGGGGAGAAATTACCATCTTCATCTCTTGAAGTACTAAAAGATTCCGCAGAAAGAATATCTGTTTCTTGACGAATAGTAGTAGGACTTGACCACTTATTTGGACCATCGCTAGAAATGCTGCAACTTCCAATGGAGCATTGGTCGTTATCAGAGTCATTTGGTTTGGATTTCTTAGCGTATCCAGGAGAAGCTTTGAGATGAGAAGAGCAAAAGGGGGAAGCTCTTTTTAACGACTTAGAAGAGACAACTAAGCAATTGTCGTTTTCTTGACAGACTTTTTCATTTGGTATTTGTAGGCCTAACTTTGCGTCACAATGTGGATCCGCCATCTGGGTGGCATTCGTATCTCCATAGTTTCCTGAAATCTTTATAATCGAATAGCAGTGATGTGAGCAAAATAATAACACTAAAATCACTAAGGTGTCATTTCTTTTGTTTTTAAGAGGTTTGAAGTCTGAATTCTGATTTCACATCTAAGAAGTAAGAGGTGGATGGTGCATGTCTTAAAATTTCAGAGGACGATAAGAGGTTTTCAGACCTTTTCTAAAAAATAAAACAAACAGTCTTAGGTCTGCAAACATCTGAATTTTTAGACTTAAGAGGTTTTAAGAGGTATTTTTCAAAAAAACAAATGACCCCTTAGTAAACAAAAGAGATATTTTTAAGGGAGGTCCAGGATACAAAACTAATCAAAGGGTTTTAGAACCATTAAGAGATATTTTTCTTTTTTTACCAAATAGGATTTACCTCTTAACGATTCAGAGGCTGCTTCTTAATGGAATTGTTAAGATGTAAACAAATCAATTTGAATGACTAAAGTCTATCTTTTTCCAAACCCAAATCAATTTGATTGCTCTAAGCCCAAATCCTCAAATTCTCATTGCAAAAAAGAAATGAAAAGTAATTTACCTTTACGATTGGAACCCATTGGCCATCTTGCCAAGACTGTCGTGCCCTAATGTTCGATTTGCGAACATTTATCTCATGGGTGAACCCATGAGGCCTTAACGAAAAGTGACCTCCATCCGAAACATCGCACACTGTTGCAGTTTTCCATGAATTATCATCATCAAAAACTTCCACAATATCACCAGCCACCCAACTCTTTTGTAAATCATTTTTTGGAGGTGGAGGACAAGGCCTAATAAACTCCCTAGAAACCTTCTCGACACCTGGGTAACAATCGTACCTCAAACTATAAGTATGGCCATTCCCAGAAACAACTTCGGCAACACACCACGATGTAGGCAGCTCCGTCTTGTTCATAACCTCCACTCTGCTCCCCTTTTGGAACTTCATGCTAGGTTAGAAGTTATGAACAAATTACACGAAACCTGCTACACCTACAAAACTAGGGATCTCCACGTTAGAAAACATGCCCGATTTTATCGAAAGTATATGGTTATAGAAAGTGAACCAATGAAAATAAGAAAACAATCGACCGTATGAAAGTAAGAGCACATCCAACGGCTTCTCCAAAATAGATATTTGGTGGTTTTTTTGGCTCCAAAAGATTTTCCAAAACCTTTTCCGAAATGGAGAAAGTAAATCCCCAAAGTTGGAGATTTCTCCAAAAATGATTACATATGAGAGAGAATAACTTTTTATGCATTCTGGCAATGAAAATGCTAGAATTTAAATATTCAGAAAAGAAAAATAAGATTTTATTAGTAGAGTTGAATATTTTAATAATATAATTAATTGTATAATCTCCAAAACAGAGAATCTGTTGGAGATGAAAGTAATTCTTTTTTGGAGATTTCGAGTTTTGTCTTCTCCATTTTAGAGATGCCGTAGGAGAAGCTCTAACATGTTAATCAGTAAAGATGTGTAAATCATCAAAATTACAGCTCTAAATACCAAAATAAGTCTATAAAAGATGTCAATTGTAGAAGGTCCAGTATTTCTAGAAAATGTCAATTGTTTCATCAATTTTTAACAAATTTAAGATACCTCTATTGGGTACATCTATTTAATCATCACAGATCTATGGACATATAGAAACCAAGTTGACCCCCAAAATAACCAAATAAATTGAATCCAACAAAACAATCACACATTCTAAGATGATAAATAACATCAATAGCAACTGATTACAAAACAAACAGATAAAGTAAATTAGCATCTTATAAACCCACCATAATCTTCTCTTAACAATATTACAATAAAATAAAAAAGGTTCACATATTTAAATTTAAATTTGAATTAAAAAATACATTTATTTTAATTAATCCTCCAAAAATCTAAGCTTAATTAGCAAACAAATTAACAAAAACACACAAAACAACAATCTGCATTTATTACAAATTTCAAACAAAATTAAGAAATGCAGCATGAAAAACCTGTAGATCATTACCCAAATAATTTAATCATAATTACTAGAATTAAACAAATTTGGGAAAAATTGAAACAAAAAGTATACCATAATTACTTACCTTTTTGTTAAAAACCGTGTAGCAGTGGGATTCGACAATCTGATTTGGAGGTGAATTGATCTTTGATTAAGTTACCGGATCACCAATTTGTGTTTTGTGTGTTCTAGGGTTTGGTAATTTTATTTTTGTTTTACCAAAAATGTAACAATTAATAAATAATTTCTTGGAATATATATTAGGTTGGAGGGTATAAATGTAAATTGAGCAACGGTTTTAAGCCTCAATCCACAAATAAAGGAGAGACTCACCGAAGAAAGAGAGGGTTAATATTAAAAGTAAATTCCGGTTTTTGTCCCTGTAGTTTCTTAAAATTTACGATTTCAGTATTTATGGTTTATGTAAATCTGGTTTTCGTTCTTATAGTTTGTAATATATTGTTATTTTCATTCTTAAAATTTACGACTTATCGTGGTTTAAATTCCTTTACTGTTTTAATTTCTTATACTTTAATGGTAGTAATTATTTTAAGAATGAAAATAACAATTAATTACAAACCAGAACAAAAATGAAAATTTCTAAATCACAGGGTTGAAAATCAAAATTTATAAGAAACTATAAGAATTAAAATCGTACTGTACTATAATATTTTCGTTGGAACGTGGAAAACATTAGGAGTGACAATTTTGTCGTGTTTGGGTTGGCGATACACCCGTTTATCTTTGTGTCGGATTCGTGTAGTGTCGAAAATTGTCACTCTTAAAAAACATTCTCCTAAAATTTGTGTATTCATAAATAAAGTAAATTACATAAAGGCCCCTATGGTTTTTGAAAACTTTATTAGCTGATATTCCAATTTAGAAGTCATACCAAAACCTTCAAGCTTTGTATCTAATTTCTAGGAACTATCCTTACCTGAATAGTCATTAAGTGAAACGTTAAGTTGTACTCTATTGCAGTCATTTTGTTTTTATTAAAAAAAGTTAATGTGCAAGTCTTTTAGCTTTAAAAAGAAAATCTTTCTTTCTTCTTTTCTCTTTGCTCTCTTTTGACCCTTAGCACTGTTACGATGAATTAACGCATCTGACAACCCACCCTTTTAAAAATCTACCCCTCTCTCCAACTTACTCTTTAATTTGTACCCTAGTTAACCCATCTCCCTCTAAATCCTTCTTTGCCTACTACAAAACCATGTATAAGTAGAAAAGATACCTATTTCGTATGAAGTTGGTTATTTAATCTTTGTTAGTGCGATCTACATAAGGATACGGTTGAGGCTACTTTATGGCCTATAGCTTGTTCTATGGATTTCAGAGGACAAGAGATTCATCCATTTAAATCATGATAACATTTTTCTTGACCCTACAACTCCCTTTGTGTTATACAAGCTTGAGAATCCACCAAGGTCTAGACTTTTGACCCTCATCTAACACATTTTCTCTGTGTTTTCTCAACATAGAAGCAAGAAAGCGAAACTCCTTAAAATTAGTTTCAGCCAAGCAGTGAAGGGTCCAAGAATTATTTTGAGTGGGTAGATGTTTAAAGTAAAATCGTGGTTAACGCAGGGGGATGTCATAGGGATTTCACTCGTTAAAAAGTTTGTTGTGTTTATTTGGCAAATAAAATTGATGTTGACCTTTTCTAACACTCATAATATTCAGATAGATACAATTTCGAATCAGTGTAGAAACCGATCTTTTAAGATTAATATGGAAAAAAGAAAACACGATTGCCATAGCCTGGTGGTAGAGCGTTCACTCGATTTGCAGGACATCTCTGGTTCGAATCTTGTATGTCGTGGAAAATTTTATTTTTTAACTAAACCGATAACAATAACAGCGTTGGCTTCAGAGGCGGATCCAGAAAGTTTGGTAATGGGTGTCGAAATTTAAACAACACATTATCTATATGTATAATTTTGGTGATAAAAAATGTTAATGTTACATATTATATCTTTTTATACTATACTACAACCAATTAGTAGAGCTAGGTTGGAGAATATTGTTATTACTACCACCATCGATTTTAGATGTACAACCAATCATAACATTTTGTTAAGTCCGAAATGCATATAAAAACAAGATATAGAAAAGTTATTCAATAACATATTCTAGTAACACAAAAATGGTTATAATGTATACAAAAGAATTTATTTTAATATTCCTAAACACAAAATCAATTAATGACAATTTTTAAGTGATATTATCTAACATATATTTTTTTAATCCACGACATCTCATTTGTTGTTGGTACATCTTTGAAGTCTTTTAAATATTTTTACAAAGTAATTAGATATCTGACAATAAATTACTACCAAACAATTAACCCTTTATATGTAAGTTAACAATTTAGCATCATCCAACATACCTTGATTTTAATAATCAATAAAAAATAGGTTTATTTTAATAGGCGAATTTGTTTATATTAATGAAAATCAAGAGGCTAAAATTAGTGGGTTAGTTTATTTATTTTCAATGAAAATCAAGAGGCTAAAATTAGTGGGTTAGTTTCTTATTTTCAACATGGGCCAACGTTTTCTCATGAAATGGGTTAAGGAATTAAATGAGTTCAAAGCTTTTTTTTTTATGGGGGTCAAAGTAATTTATATTTGTATGAAAAATAAATATTTTAATACAAGCTTTATTCTTTTTGGAGGCTTATTGGGGTCACTTGTCCCCCTATTCAACCATGTAAATCTGCCCCTGGTTGGCTTAGGCCGTTGATGCCCTGGGCTCGACTGCTTCCCATGGTCGTCGCCTTCATAGCCATACTTTAGGGTCGGGCCTGTTTATACCCCGTTTAAGAAATGCATATTATTATTTTAAGAAGCCTTTTGGAAATATAAGTGTATAATTTCATTTGGAAAATGGTTTGCCTAAACCAATGATGACTTTTTTTGAGTTAATATTTCTTTGAGACATGTATTTCATTTTTGGTGTATTTGGTTTTATACCCCGTTTAGTAAATGCATGTTATTGTGTTAAGAGGCATTTTGGAAATATAAGTGTAAAATTTCAATTGAGTTTTCGAACTTTGACTCGGTTTTGTCTTTAGTGAGTCTTGGGGATAAGTCCGAATTAAATTTCTATTTTCGAGCATTGAAAGCTATATGCATTTATAGCATATTTGTTTGTAAAAATACATGCATTGAGTGTATTGGTCATCCATTTTGGGAGTCATCCATTTTAGATTATATTGCATTGGATCCATAGACACGTAAGTCAGTTTTGTGTTTATGGTCTTGGAAGTTTTTACGAGGTTACACTCTGTGTTTTATGACCATTATCTCTTTAATTACGTACTAGGAGAGTTAAGTTCGAAAGTGCTTTCATGGGTGTATGTTGGGAATCGAGGGATACAAGAACATGCACAGCGGATAACAAAAACCCGATTCCCAATCGAGGATCCAATCCTAAACCATACAGATACAATTAAGGGTGTTTTAGTGGATTACCTTTTGCGAATAATAACTCTGAAACGCAAGTAAGGGGTACACCGCTACTGGCACCGGTTGAGAGAGTTGCTAGACTACCACCGAGGATTACCCGAAAACAAACGCGAACCTTCCTCCTAACTGGATTCTGGCGCCGGTTTTGGGAGAGGGAGAGAGAGAGATTTTTCTGGGTTTTTGAACTGAATCAATCAATCAACTGATACCCTAAACCCTTTATTTATATGGACAAAACAAGCAGTGTTTGATTCCATATATAATTCTTGGTAATTATCTCTGAAATAACTTCCATAATTATCCAACTAATTAATCTAACTGATTAATTGATTATAAATAATTAAACTAATTATTTATTTCTTTTTCTCTCTAAATAATTAATTAACCAATTAATTATTTCCCATAATCCAAACATTCTCATTTTGGTGTGCAGCAGTGTGACCTACTAGTGTCTTATAACATTGGATACGATAACCCCGTTACTGTCTCGCACATAATCCTAACAGACTCCCACTTGTGCTAGACATGTAACTGAACTGTTATCATTCGCCTAAGGAGGTCCCTAGCCAGACGCTTAGGTTAACCAGGTTATAAGATCTCTTATATTCAGAGATACAATTCACGCTTGAATTTGTACACAGGTTCATTCCTTTTGCACACGATATTTCTAAAGTGATTTAAGACATGGAGTGGAGGATTCATTTCTTAAAATCAAGTATTTCTTGACTCTGATTTCGATTGCCTGCAGTAACGGATATTACTAAATAATCCCTGTTATTCTATCCGAGCGTGGCCACGCGTTTTCTGCCAATCTTAATCGTCAAGGGGCCCGGAAATATCTCTCTTTTGAAAGAGGTGCAAATCCCTTCTTGACTACTTGCATTTGGATCCACGGCTTCCGCTGCATCTAGTCACGTCCCGTATAGCCACCCAGTTACGGTGCAGCGTTAGTACGTGCTAAGAGTACAGTGGTCCTCGTGTTCCCAAACCAAGTATCTCAGGTCTAAGGACAACCTATCAAGTCAGTGCCTATGACTGAGGCTCCATGAAGCAGACTTGATTACTGGTCACTTCCAATACCCAAACACTCTGATGAGTATCTATAAATACTTGGTCACATCACTTGTGCTTTTATTCTCTACTTTGAATAAATCATCAAGTATTTATAATAGCGTTAAACTCCCTATTGAAATTCCCATTTCAATAAGTGGCTACGGAAATTTAGATTTCATACAAGACTTTGTAGAATCAAGGATACGTTAAATATGCGAAAAATAGTTAATTTAGAACAATCATGAAATTAAAACCTCCATTTATTTCCAACACACTGTGAAATAAAAACTTTACATGATTACATTGTTTCTAAATTAGACTATAGTAATAATTAATAAACTAAGTACTAGCTACTGGCTTCCAGGTACTGCATCCCAATGGAATTCGCATGTGCCTCATGCTTTGCCCTTGCTAGTGGCTTTGTCAGCGGATCTGCGACATTGTCTTCTGTTGGAATCTTGCATATTCTTACATCTCCTCTTCCAATGATCTCTCGGATGAGGTGATACTTTCTGAGCACGTGTCTCGACTTGTGATGCTCTCTAGGTTCCTTTGCTTGCGCCACGGCTCCTGAGTTATCACAGAATATATCTATCGGTCTCGAGATACTGGCAACCACTCTGAGATCCGATAGAAAATTCCTCAGCCAGACAGCTTCCTTTGCCGCATCACATGCTGCAATGTACTCTGCCTCTGTAGTTGAGTCTGCAATCGTGTCCTGCTTCGAGCTCTTCCACGAGATCGCACCTCCGTTTAGGGTAAAGACGTACCCTGACTGTGACCTGAAGTCATCTCTGTCGGTCTGGAAACTAGCGTCAGAGTATCCTGTGACACTAATTTCATCCTCAGAACCTCCAAAGACCAAGAACATTTCTTTCGTTCTTCTCAGATATTTGAGAATGTTCTTGACAGCCACCCAATGGGGCTCACCTGGATTCTGTTGGTATCTGCTCGTAACACTTACTGAGTAAGCAACATCGGGCCTAGTACATAGCATGGCATACATAATTGATCCAATCGCAGAAGCATATGGGACCGATTTCATCCTGTCCTGATCTTCACTAGAAACAGGACACTGTGTTTTGCTTAACACTATGCCATGTTGCATTGGAATGAATCCTTTCTTGGATTCATCCATCCTGAATCTCTTCAGTACTTTGTCAATGTATGTACTCTGACTAAGTCCGATAAGCCGCTTAGATCTGTTTCTGTAGATCTTTATACCTAGTATATAAGCGGCTTCTCCAAGGTCTTTCATCTGGAAACATTTACTTAACCATTCTTTAACACTCTGTAAAGTTGGTACATTGTTTCCTATGAGTAGTATGTCATCTACATACAAGACCAGGAAGGTTACTATGCTCCCACTGAACTTAGTGTAAACACATGGCTCGAACTCACTTTTAGCGAACCCAAACTCTTTGATTCGCTCATCAAAGTGTAAGTTCCAGCTTCGAGATGCTTGCTTTAATCCATAAATAGATTTTAGCAGTTTACACACCTTATTAGGATTCTTAGGATCTTCAAACCCCTCTGGTTGTTCCATATAGACGTCTTCTGTTAACTTTCCATTCAGAAAGGCTGTCTTGACGTCCATTTGCCAAATCTCGTAGTTAAAGTACGCTGAGATGGCCATTAGAATCCTAATTGACTTTAACATGGCCACTGGTGAAAAGGTTTCATCATAGTCGATACCATGAGTTTGTGTGAATCCTTTTGCGACCAGTCTGGCCTTGAAGGTGTGTACATTTCCATCCATGTCGGTTTTCTTCTTGAAAACCCATTTGCGTCCAACAGCCTTACAGTGTTGTGGCAAATCAGTCAACTCCCAGACTTGGTTGTCATACATGGATTGCATCTCGGCCTTCATGGCTTCCTGCCATTGTTCAGACTCACTGCCTGACACAGCTTCTCCATAGGATGTTGGTTCATTTAAGTCTCCGCTATCTTGAGAGACTAGAAACCCAAGATACCTATCTGGTTCTTGTCTTACCCTGCTGGATCTGCGAAGGTCTTGTGTTTGCACTTCCTCAATCGGCTCTGATTGAGGTTCAACATTGTTATGTTGAATTTCTGGCTCAACAACTGGTGTAGTGTTTTCTTCGTCTACTATCTGTAGATCTACATCCTTTCTGGTGTTCTCTAAACTGAGAAACTTTTCTTCCAGAAATTTTCCATTTCGAGCAACAAACACTTTGTTCTCTTCAGGGTTGTAGAAATAATATCCCACGGTGGTCTTGGGATATCCAACGAAGAAACACTTGTCGGATTTGGGTTTGAGTTTTTCTGAGGTAGGTCGTTTGACGTAAACCTCACAACCCCAAATTTTCAGAAAAGATATGTTGGGTTTCTTACCCTTCCATAACTCGTATGGAGTCTTTTCTACCGACTTTGTTGGCGCTCTGTTCAGTATGTGTGCTGCTGTTTCGAGCGCGTGTCCCCAGAATGATACCGGCAGCGAAGAATGACACATCATCGTTCGTACCATGTCAAGTAAGGTACGATTTCTCCTTTCTGATACACCGTTCATCTGAGGTGTATACGGAGGTGTAAGTTGGGATACAATCCCACACTCCATCAGATGATTGTCAAACTCATCACTGAGATATTCGCCACCACGATCTGACCGTAAGAACTTGATCCTCTTGTCAAGTAGATTCTGTACTTCATTCTGATATTCCTTGAATTTCTCAAAGGTTTCAGATTTATGTCTCATCAAGTAGACATATCCATACCTACTGAAGTCGTCAGTGAAGGTAATGAAGTACCGGTATCCTCCTCTTGCTACATGACTGAAAGGTCCACATACATCTGTGTGGATTATTTCAAGCAAGTCAGTAGCCCTTTCATTCTCACTGTTGAAAGGTTGCTTTGTCATTTTACCAGATAAACAAGATTCGCAATTATCAAAAGGTTTGTAGTCGAAATTTCCAAGAAAACCTCCTTTTAGGAGTAGTTCAACACGTTTCTTGTTTATATGGCCCAAACGACAATGCCAGAGGTAAGTCTGATCCTCAATATCCTTGGATCGCTTACTTATATGATAGATTTCACTATTGTTGTCTTTAAGATTTACAGTGTATAGACCATCTACAGGTGTAGCTTTAAAATAGAAAATATTATCTTTAAAAACCGAAATCATTTTATAAGAATATTTATAGTAAAAGCCTTGGTCTACCAACAAATCAAAAGACAATACATTCTTAATCATATTTGGAATATAATAACAATTATTCAGTTCCAAAACTAGACCCGAGGGTAAACTAAGACTATAAGATCCCACGGCTTCAGCAATCAACGGAGTGCCTTCGCCCACTCGTAGGTTCGAACGGTCCTTCCTCAGAGTCTTTCTTCTAGTGAATCCCTGTAAATGATTACAAATGTGGTTACCACTGCCTGTATCAATTACCCATGATTCATAAGAAGTGATTAAGCAATCTATCATAAAGATACCTGGAGTATCGGGTAAACCGATATCCATCTGGTCGATGTTCATCGAGTGCTCGCAAATATCCTCGCTGCCGCACTCTGGGCAACTCAGATCTCCCAGCTCATCTATTATGTCAGTGTCCATGAGATTCGCAGGTTCGGGTACTGGCTCTAGACTGGCCAGGATATCTTCATGAACTTTATCCACGTCGCTCTTTGGTTCCTTCATGTAGGCACTAGCTGTGTCCTGAACTTCCTTTGTGAGGGAGAACCACATGAGATACACTAACTCTTCCTGAGTCATCTTGTACCCCAGACGTGATAAACATTTAAAAAGCCTTCTCATATCAACAAGATGGTTTTTAACTGACTGACCCTTCTGTAGCTTCAGGGAGAGAATCTCTTGCATGATCAATAGCTTTCCCGTGTGCTTGTAGAGACCTAGCTGGTTCTCCACATCTCTCACAACCTCGTGACATGATTTAACTCTTAAATCTCCCGTGAACTCGGGTGACATAGAGAAAATCAGAATGGACATTACATCCGATTCATCTGTCAAGTATCTAAAATACTCAGCAAATTCCTCTTCAGGGGCATTGCTTTTAGGTCGTGATACGGGTTTGTTGATCACATAAAGCTTATCCTGGGCACATAAAACGTTCCTCAAGTGTAACTTCCAAACTGGAAAGTTATGGCCCGTAAGCTTCCACTTGCCCGTAATAAGGCGAAGTGACTCTTCAGGTGAATAAAACGGAATACTAATTTGAGACATCTACAGAAGAATATAAAATTCCAGTTTTAGTTTATAATTATATAATTCTAATAAATTATTACCCTTAAAATAAATTTATTAGACTAGAATCCATATTTCACATGTGTCGGGAAGCATGTGATCATGTCATACCGACTCATGCGATCTATGGTAGGTAACACTATACCAATCGTATTCCTATCTGAAAATACGACTTCTAGATCGTCGGGACATCGGATATCAATAATCCGTGCATATTTAGTCCCTCTAGTGCATTTTGGCCTGGTACCACCCAGTGAATAAATAATTACCAAAATAGATTGCACCACCCGGGACCTGGACAAACTCTGGCCGGTACCACCCGGAGATAATTCGCAGAGTTTTATCTCCTTCCAGTTTCGGTTTGAACACGGGCGTTCATAGTGTGAGCACTTACAACGCCCTATGTACCTTACACCGGAAGTGCCCCTAAAGTGGGTTGCACTTACTAATCTATGATTTCTAACAAGGGTTTAAATTGCCAGTTTCCTTTTTTTTCAAAACTTTGAAAAAACTGGATCCAAATACTAACTGTATTTGTATCCTTTTGATTTTTAAACAATCCGTTCAAAAAGGGCAATTTATATTTAATGACAATTACATAGATTAAACAACCACGCAATTTAAATATAAAAAGCACAGTCGTAGCTTAAACCCTTAAACTAATGTTGTTTTGTGAGCCAACACAAAAACAACGGTCTTAATCCCTAAGTGACAAAGTCTTCAACTTCTGGCACTCCCACTGGCTCCGAGATCCATGGTCGTCGTCTTGTCTCCGTCTTGATGCAATTAAAGTAATTATTACAAATGGGTTTAAATGGCACGCAGGCCTCCCAACTATTCTAATAAAACTTAAAATTACAAAAGGGTTGTAAATGGCTCGCAGGCCTCCCAACTATTCTAACAAAACGGATAAATAAACACAACCATGGGTCTAAAGGGTTCAGCTATGACTTATCATATAATTAAATAAATTAAAACACATCTGAATTTTAATTTAATAATTATAAAACTAATTAATTTAAAAAAGTAATTAATTAAATCTTTATCCTGAATCGTTTTAACTTTATCTGAAAAACGATCCTTAATTCGAAAGATTATCCGGAAATGGATTTCAAACTGATACCCGTTTACGTTAATAACAAAAACGAATTACATCATCGAGTTACCATCGATCCGCCGAAGCTCGGTCGTTGATCGGCGGTTTATAACGCCGGCGACGATGATGACGTGATTGCCACCACCGCCGCCCGTATCTCCCGCAATCGCCGCCAGCAGCGGCGACTTCGATAGTCACCACCGCCGTGGCAACCACCGCTGTCACCAAAAACAACCGGCGACGGCAGCAGCTAAAGAGCCACCACCGCCGCCCACCGTAACAACAATCGTCGGCGACAGCAGCGGCTGAAAGCCACCACCGCCGCCGCGGTCCTGTGCCGAGAACGACGAACGCCGCCACCACCGTATCTGGTGGTACGGCCGGCTTCGCCGCTGCCATCCAATCGCCGCCGCATGATCGCCACCGCCTAGGTGGTCGATCACGGCTTCTGGTTCGATCGTCACCACCGCCACCACAATCGGTGGTGCGGCGGTTTTAATTTCTCGTTGCTTCCATCGATTGCCACCACCACCACTAACGGTGGTGTGGTGGCTTCAACCGGAAACCGCCTCCGTCACTATCGACAATAGTGGCTATCGCCACCATCATCAATCGTCACCACCACCACATACGGTGGTGTGGTGCGTGCGACCAACCACAGCCGTGTCCACGATCTGTGGTGCGGCGTGGTGGTGCGTCGGGAGGACAGCCGCCGGCTACCACTAACTGTGGTGTCGCCGGCGGTGGTGTACGGTGGTGCTGGTGGTTTGATCGGCTAACTGCCGTCGATTTCTACTGCAGTCTAGGTTTATACAAAATTCCAATTTTAACAATGAACAAATCAATAAAATTAAAATTTTTAAACCTATTAAACTGATAAACCTGATCTGAAGGTTTTAGGAAGTGGCTCTGATACCACTGTTGGGAATCGAGGGATACAAGAACATGCACAGCGGATAACAAAAACCCGATTCCCAATCGAGGATCCAATCCTAAACCATACAGATACAATTAAGGGTGTTTTAGTGGATTACCTTTTGCGAATAATAACTCTGAAACGCAAGTAAGGGGTACACCGCTACTGGCACCGGTTGAGAGAGTTGCTAGACTACCACCGAGGATTACCCGAAAACAAACGCGAACCTTCCTCCTAACTGGATTCTGGCGCCGGTTTTGGGAGAGGGAGAGAGAGAGATTTTTCTGGGTTTTTGAACTGAATCAATCAATCAACTGATACCCTAAACCCTTTATTTATATGGACAAAACAAGCAGTGTTTGATTCCATATATAATTCTTGGTAATTATCTCTGAAATAACTTCCATAATTATCCAACTAATTAATCTAACTGATTAATTGATTATAAATAATTAAACTAATTATTTATTTCTTTTTCTCTCTAAATAATTAATTAACCAATTAATTATTTCCCATAATCCAAACATTCTCATTTTGGTGTGCAGCAGTGTGACCTACTAGTGTCTTATAACATTGGACACGATAACCCCGTTACTGTCTCGCACATAATCCTAACAGTGTAGGCACTAGGACCTCCACCGCTTTGATTTAAGGTAATGCCCATGGTTGGTAGTCCATGGCAGGCTCACAACCCTTTAGGCAAAAAATCATGAAAATAGACAGTAAGGTCAACTATGCTCATTTGGTGAACTTGTTCAGACATCGTAGGGACACTAGGGATTTTGGTCGTATAGTGTCATGTGATTAACATTGTAAGAGTGACATAATTATGTGTTCCCTTCACTCACAACGGATACGAGTCTCCCTCGTTGTTAAAGTCATTTTGGTTATGGTAATGTTTGTCCTATTATTGATTGGGTTTTGGCGAATAACTGTAATTTATGACTTTGACTTATTAGATCCACTCCATATATTAAAGTTCTGAATGAAAGAAGTACTTCTATGTTTTGGTATTTGGATTCTAATACTTCAAATATTTTGTGAGTTTTGAGCTTGGTTCCACGATTTTATGGGCATTTCTATTCAAACATTTTATCACGAAGACTAGGTTTTGGGAAAGATATCAATTTCTCTTCAAATCAACTTTGCATACTCAAAATTGTGCTTTAAATACCATTACCACTTTTCCATCTTATGTAATTGATAAAGCTCATTAACTTACTAGGCATTAAGCCTAACTTTTTTTTATTTGTCAGCATGTGCATTGGGTCGCTGTTAGGGTTTGTTTCTAGTGATATCGTCATAGAGTGAGTGCTAGTTAAAGACACGAGAAAGATCTTGCTAATTGACGTCTTTCCTTTTTGTAGATAACGACTGTTATCGGGGTTTAGTAACACCCGATCTACACTTAAACTTAATGTAAAACTTGATTTATGTATATTTGATGTTAAATCTAGATTCTAACTCAAGAAATTTGAAGTGTTGGTTTCTAGAAAAAGGGGTTTATCCTTTATTCAATGTTTATAAGAAAATTTTCACTTAGTCGTTCTTTCAATTGTGAGGGTGTTACACCTTCTAGCAAGAAGCAAGACTGTTTGTTACGCTCGACGTGCTTTTAGTCGAATTTTCATGACTATAAGAGATTTTTTTTTGTTTGTTGGTTAATTCTCTAAAATTTCCTATTTTTTAATTCAATTTGTTATCCTTGTCATCATTTTTGGTTTTTTAGATTTCCAATTCCGTTTAATCTTATACAATTAAGACTCCTAGTATTAAATATGATATTTTAAAATTTAAAGTTAAATAACCATATTTAAATCAACACTAATATTTAGGTAAATGAAAGTTGACTAAGCAGATTTATTGCAAACAAAATTAAAAAAAAAATCTATAATTTAGTATAGATCAATAATAAAATAAAATAAAATAAATTTAGAACAAACCTAGACTTTAAAGTAGAAAAGACAAATCGATAATGCAATTGAAGAAATTTAGGACAAATGAATAAACTGTAACATATAATATGCTTGAAAAATACAAATTAGATAAGAGGATGGATGACTCCCCTCATAGGTGATTACCGAATAATGAAACTGAGAAAAGTTATTTTGTTAGTTAGGTATTATTAAGACATTAAGTTTAGCCCTTTCAGTTTCAAAATATTTCAAAAAACCCTTTGAATAGTAGATCAAAAAAACTTACACGTGACACCAAGATCTCATGAATTCGTTCAACGACAACTTAATCACGAGCAATATGTCGCTATTAGTCGATTAATGTCTCAACCTAGCAAATTCAACTTTGATGTTGAAGATATTAAAACACTAGAAATATGGAGTTGGTGGTCTGTCCCTAAAGACCTCATAAACTTGAAGACTACAATATGTATAAGGAAAACATCAACCAAAGGAAATTGGAAAAGAGGACAACTTAGAACATAACATCAAGTGTTGAAGGACCAAACTATGATGATGTGAGAGCTAATAACTCTAACATTCACCTCCACAACTTTAATGTTCTAAATCTGATAGTTTCAACTTTAATGAGTTTAAGCTTGATGAAGACTGAGTACAAATCATTTGCCTATGTGACATGCTGGTCGTTCCTCAATTTTGAAGTATCGATACTTTCATTTGCATTAAATGAGAATTAATTGCTCATTTCTAAAACATAAAGGGGGCATGCTAATGGTTGTCATATACCACGTCATGTGACACCCCTCCGTTAGCATATGAGAGACAGCGACAGGTTCTCAGAAAAGAAAAGAATTCACAATGAAGCATTTATGTGATTCAAACTCTCCTCAAATACTGAAAGGTTATATTGAAAGTTGACTCATGGGTCTGGAACCTGGGGGTTGCTTTGAGAAATCCTTTATAATGCTAGCTATATGCTTAACACATATAACGAACATTGTTTTTGGGGAGCTGGGCAGCAGGAAAAGAGGCTCATAGCGTAAAGCTAAGAAATGGAAGAAATACCACAAAGGGAAAGTGTACATAATAAAAGAGAGATATTATTTTTCTGATATGTAGCTCTACGAGCAAGGAGCGCATCAACGCAAGGCGAAAGCAAACATAGGATCATATGGACCTTACTAGCGATTTCGGGTTCATGCAAACACATTCCACCACCAAAATGGAACAAATAAATAGATACGGAAAGAAAGGAATGGAAAAAAGGGAAATAAAATAAAATGAGTTTATTTTATTGGACCAAAAATGTGAAAAGACGTGAAAAGGGGGAGGGGGGTAATTATGCCATTTAATGTGAGAAGTAAAATGTAGTTTATTTCTAATTGGGCTATAAATGAAAGAAAATGTCAGGGGTGAAAAATGTAATTGATCAAAGTGTCCAAGCCAAGGGGTGAATATAATTTTTTGAAGTTCACAAGCAATGTGAGACAAAATACCCGTATAAAATCTACCCTTATCGAAGATTTGAGGTAAAATACCCGTTCAAATTTTGATTTCTTTATATGGTGTTTGGGTAAAAGTCTACGACACTCGACAACCAAAGAAATATATGAGAGTATATCTAAGACCATAATCTGTATTAAGACAAGGTCCCAAAGAAACAGCAAAGACATCACTTGATAAGAGCATCCGTCGTACGATCTTCATACGATATTGTATGATATCTTAATATAACGTACGATATCATGTAACAAACATAAGACCTCTAATTAGTGACGGTAACCTCTATCTTAGTTATTATTTTAATGCAGGGTCACGACAACCGACGACAAAGATTCAAGCCAATTAAAGAAAGGTGACCGTTACGACTGTTACAATTAAAGAGTCATTACAAGATGATCAACTATAAAAGAGATGCTCAAGCTCAAAGACAACACATTCGGCCCTCGAAGAATTCTCCGCAACACTATTCTCTAGCCAGTAGACTCTAGCTTTATTCTTACGATCTATTGTAGTTTACATATGACCACTGTTGTTTCCTTCGTTGTACGTACGATCATAACTTGTAACCGCAAGGACATCACCCTTCTTGGTAATCACTACTGGAGCGTCGGCTTGATCTTAAGTCGATCACAGGTTTTTTCCTCATCCTGAGGTTTTTCCTGCGTCATCAATCTGTGTGTCTTCTTTTTCTTTACTTTCATACGTTTTGTCGAAAGGGTTCATTTCTCTCAACGGATAAGACTCATAGTTAAACCTTAAGTTCGTCCTAAGTGTGACTTTTGGCATTAAAATATGGTTAGCTAACTTTAAGTCCTCTGTCAAACCTTTATATCCTTATGCCCTAAATATTTAGTTTTGAAGGTCTGATTTTAAGTTTTTAATGATTTTTGAATTGTTTATAAACTAAAATTTTATAATGATGAAATAAGACTTAATACTTAATGGTTTTTGTTCCTATGATTGAGAAAAATCATATTTTAGAGTTTAGAAAAAAGAATCATAAAAAAAGCAAAAAAACTGAATAAATTGGAGTATTTAGGTGTAGAAAATCACTTTTGCTCCGATCGCAACAGCTCGCAAGTCACAGGTCTCAAAGAGAAAAAATGAATGCATAAATTATGCTCTAAAAAATTTAAAATAAATTGGGCTAATTATGTTGTTGGATTTAGATTATGATTTAAAGTATATTTAGGCTACTTAATCTTTATTAGATTAATTAAGTCCTTTGGGCCTAAGTTGATTAATTATGTTCATATTTTATAAGTTGTGTTACTTAAATAACTTAATTTCTAAACTCATTAAGATGTTATTTATTTATTAATTTTAATATCATTTAATTAATATTTTTTAATCGATAAATTTTTTAGTAATTTAATAAATGCTTTAAGAGTGTCATAATTTGATGTTATCAATTGTTTAGGACAACTTAATATGGAAAAGAGGTTTCCTTTCATTGTTAAAGGAGCGTTAAAGAGTTATTAACAACGGTATAGTTATTCCAAATGTATCAAACTATACACGAAACGTTATCGTGTGTATCCATCTATAAAAAAATAATTTTTAATGTATCAAACTTTATTTTTTTTCCTATTGTGTTATAAAATGACTTGTAACCTATTGAGCAGGTCACCTCACACCGCTGCCGCCATCGGGAACCACCATCGCCGCCAAGAACCGTCGCCGGGAACCACCGTCGACGCCGAGAACCACCGCCACCCACCTCCACCGACCTCCATCGGCGACCTCCAGCGCCACCCACCTCTACCATCACCAACCGCCACCCACCTCCACCATCACCCACCGCCACCATCACCCACCGCCATCCAAGAACTATCGCAACTAGATCAAATCTAATTTGAAGAAACATATAAAATCCCCAAATCCCTACCTGCTTCTTCTCCCTTTCATTCACACCTCCACCGTCGCCATCACCACCACTATCACCATCACCGTCACCATTACCATCATCGTCGTCGTCATCATCACCATCGAACCACTGCTCATCACCACCACCATCACCATCGAACTGCCACCACCATCACCATCGAACCGCCACCGTCACCAGCGACCCACAGCCACCTAGAACCACCATCGCCACCGCCAAGAACCTCCCGCCATCGTCACTAACTGCCGGTAACCGGCTGGTAACCGGTTGTGCAGGTCACAATACACACGATAACAAAAAAAGTAATGTTTGATACATCAAGAAGCATTTTTGATAGGTGGATACACACAATAACATTTCGGGTATAGTTTGATACATTTTGAAGAACTATACCCTATTAACAAGTATAGCATTTAGAGGTTTATGATTTACATGATTTAGTAAGAGGAGCAAGGCGTCGTAATTTGAGTAAAGTACTAAAGTATTTATTGTGAGACTTTAAATTGGAAAGCTTAATTTATAAGAATGATAATTTTGACATTTTGGGACATCGTTGTATTTAGACTTGAACTTGGCTAAAGTTAGTCGACGTTGGCTGAGTCGACTAAGAATTAACTTTTACCACGTTTGAGCCACAAGGATTTGAACATTTAGATTAATTATAGATATTTGAGGCGAAAAGTTTAAAAAACACCCAACGAATTATTTTGTTTTGAATGGTTAAATTTAAACAATTATTTGAATGGAAAAATCGAAAAATCATTAAACTTTCTCATTTTGAATGATTAAATCCCTAAACTGTATTTTTGAATGAAAAACCATTAAATTTTCTCATCTTGAATAAACAAATTATGAAACTTTCAAAAATTGATTATTTACATCATTTTAACAAAAATAAAAGAATTAACAAGTGTACAAGTTAGTGTAACTCACCTGAATTGCAGCAATTAAAAGAATTCACGTATCACACAAAAATCTATTTCGACCCCCTTTCAACCGAAACCTGAATTTATAAATTACGGACGGACGGTTAAGGACTCTTTCTTGACCTAGAAAGTAGTTTAAAATAGTCCTAAGGAAACCCCTAAGTTGACCCTTCGATCCGAGACCGAACGAGGTACAAAATGGAGGTGGACGGGCAGGAACAAAGTCTGGTGCAACTTTTGGCGCGACCCTACCTGCGCCGCCAAGGGATCACTAGTCCGTGCGGCTTCTACCACAGGTTCTCCGGTACCCGCACCCATGGAGAAACAAGCATCGTGCGACTTGGTCGCGGCCTAACTCATGCCGTGGCCTGCACCGGGTACTCGGTGACTCCTAAATGCTATTTTTTTTGATAATCTCGACCCCGAATGACCCCTAATCGATTTCAAACCATAACACCTCAATATCAACTCTTCTTAATCCAATTTTTGACCTAGATTAACCACATTAATGTCTTTTACTTCCTTTTTTGCTATAATGAAAGCTCGTTAACGTTTCTTTTAATGAATCTAAAGACATAAATCAACCGCTAAACTATCTAGGGTTTAAGATAAAAGTCTTACCTCTTGGGTTCACAAATCTCCTAAAATCCTATGCGCAACAAACGTGTCTAAAACAATGAACTAGGTATCCACTAGCGATCACTACAAGAAATAGAGGTTATAGAGACGACTTTTGTCGTCGCTACATGTCAAAATGTCGTCGCTAAAAACATATAGCGACCACGGTCGTTGCTAAAGTTATGGTATCTAGAAGTTGGTTGCTGAAAAAACCAATGGCAACCACAAGCGATAACAATAGCGACTACGTGTTATTGCGACGACTTTGTTCGTCGCTATAAGTGATTCAAAATTAAATTAAGTAATTAAGTAATAGAGACCGTATGTCGTTGCCATAAGTAAATAAATAAATTATTTTAATTTATTATTAGCGACAATGTATGGTCGCCACAAGTAATTTAATTAATTATTAAATAATTACTATTAGCAAAGACATGTCGTCGCTATAATTAATTAGTTTTTTTGGGGGGAAATTGCTTTTAGCACTTATATGTCGTTGCTATAAATTGTTGCTATAAAGGTAATATTTTGGGTTTTCCCCCGCTATTTTTTGTGCATTTTAAAATAAACATGATTGTAACAATATATAATAATCAATAATAAAATAGACAAATATAAACGATAACACCACTTTTTGAAATATAAAACGCGGTCTAATATTAACATAATACAATATTAATGAAACATAGAAGAACTAATAAACATGACCAAATGTTAATTACCAAAAAACGCTTAACCTGAATATAAATATCTAATTGTTCGCTAAATCCTCATCATTGTTGTCGTTGGTGTTTCGATGCGATGGTTGCGATGGTGATGGTGTTGGTGACGCAGGTAGTGATGGCGATGGTGGCGGTGGAACAACGGGAATGGTATAAGAGATTGTAGGGATATACGTTTTGCGATCCCGATGTTCTCTTAATACTTTGGATGATATCTGTGGCTCGTCTATCGATGTTGAGGAGTCAGGCTCATGTTGTTGCGTCAGTGATTCTTTTTCTGCAACTATCCTCTCCTATGTATTTTTGTAAAGTTAATAATAAATAATGTTATCATTGAATGGAATTATAAAGTAATCAAAGTTAAAAATTACTTACATGACATGACCGAGCAGTGTAGTTGACCCATTCTCTTGACCGGGTGTGCATTTTATGCCAATTATCAATGCAATTTGGCAATTCCCGTGTCATCGGATTTCTCCGTCAATATATATATGGTTGCTTTAGTGGAATTACGAAACTATTAATGGTATCTCAAATTATTCCAAAAATTGAATCGATTTACCTGCTTATACCGTGTAGAAACATAAGATGATGAGCCGTGGAGACTTGGATATCGTGCCTTAGCCCTACTGGCTGCATTTTTTTTAGCTCGATTTCTATACTTGGGATCGAGAAAGTGATCTATCGTCTCATCCCAGACATCCTTCTTAACAAAGGGTGGAGGATGTTTTCTTGCTTTCTCGACATCATCATAACCACCATTATCCAAGAAATGTTTCTTTTGTTTTGCTTTTCGATCCCTATATCGATCTCTACACAGTCGCTCAATGCCTTTGGAAATTTGATACCAGTGTGGCCCAACACGATGAGGAGTAAGGTCAAAATATTGCTTCAAAATAAAAAATAAACAATTAGTATATAGTTTCAATATCATAAAATATCAAACGATAATATATATTTACCTGAATCCAAGGTAACATCCCTATCTTCATGTTCTTCGGAATGGAATCCCAACTTACATAACACATCGGGATATTGTTACCTATCCACTTCCCTATGAACCTTATGAATAAGGATTCATTATCCCCGATAGGTTGATAGGTCTGCTGATCTGACACGTCAAACGCGATGGGCAATCGTTTTCCTCCGTTGTTATCAAATGCCTGATAGCCTTGCTCGCATGTTGTAGGTATCCTTCTTGGGCCTGGTGGAGGATCACCCCCAGCATCTCCACCATGGCCTATTGCAATTGCTGCCATATGATCTGTTTAAGAGAATGCATGATAGAAATGCCAATTAAAAGAAATAAATTATCCATATGGTACAATGCCAAGTAACAAGCAAATATCAACCACCGTTGATTCTTAAATGGGAGAAAAAAAGTATAAGAATATCACTTATAAGATATAACCTTATATATATCACATATCTTTATCGATCATAAACCAAAAAAAGACTTATTTTATAGAAATCATTGAAAAAAAACAGTCGATCAAAGTGTGCCTTTAAGAACAATATTTTAATTAATAGTAATAACTATGATAACAACTAACCTAATTTGGTATGAATGAGTATGTCACCAACGCTTATGACTAAGCTAGTACATGTATTGGCAATAGATTTCTTTTATAATAACATAACTAAATTACAAAATATTTAACTGGTATATTCAAGTGTCAAAAACCACAAAACAACATTCAAGATAAATGATGTTCATTTCCACAAAATAAGTGATTCAAAACCAACCTAAAATTGCTTGCAATAGACTATGTATTTATAGACTATAACCCATATACATAAACAATTAAGAGAATGTAAAATATAAAGCCTTACTTGATTGATTGGTTTTACCGAAGCTTTTCTCTCTATTTCTCGAACAAACCAGCAACCAACTGATAAAACCCTTCTGCAATGTTTTCGTATATGTAGAAAGATCCACATTAGAAACTTTAAGCCATTAGCTTCAGTTTCCTTTATTCTTGATCATTCTAAAGGATTGAGACCGGATGTTTTGGGGTCTTTATGGTCTTGTTATCGACTAAAAGTTAGCAGCTAGGAGCACTTTTAGTCCACAATCTGGACATGCTCGTTGAGAATGGTTTACTAAGGATGGTTATGTGGGTAAAAAACATTAGCTACATGGCTGTTTTTAGGGTGCAAAATCGAAAAACCGCAGTGCCAATGTCGTGATTTAAGCGAATATACAAGAATTCACAACAAGATATACCAAGACAAGACATACAAGACAACATTAACGTGGTTATCAAGATACCGATCCCCATGATACGTAAAGAGCACATAAACAGAGAGAATAACCGGTGTCGCTTGCCCACCAAGAAAATTAGCACTATGACTAATGAATTGGCACAATAGTTTACCTATTATATGAACTTACCTCGGATTTATATCTATGATGGTATATGGAAATTCTCAATTGAAATCTATATAAAATCTACTTGATAGATACAAAACCGCTCTGAGAAGCAACCTTTGTTCATGGACTATGAAACCCGAAATCGCCAGCTAAAGGGGCTGTTTTGAGGCTCGAAGTTAGTAGCTGGAAGTGCTATTTTGTGGCTAAAATTCAGCAGCTAAAGGGTTGTTTGTAGCTAAAGAAGCAGCCTTTGTTCATGGACTATTCCTAAGTATTAACAATAATTAAATTAACTTTTCTTTAACTAAATTTTAGAAAACAAATATTTTTTGAAATATTAGACACAACCAAACACTAGGACTCCTTATTGACAAATTAAAATCACGGAAGTTATCCGAAAAATAAAACCAGAAATTTAGGTATCTGTGTTTATTTCTCTACAATTGAAATAATGTTGAGTCTAATACCACTGCTCTCAGAAAGGTTAATACTGCTGGTTACCACTGCTGGCATTAGAAGGTTACTACTGCTGATGAAGATTGAAGTTTACCACTGCCAGTATGTGATGAATGCTTGAAGATCAACGTTACCACTGCCATTACAGATTACCACTGCTCTTGAAGATTACCTTTGCTGGTTTTGTGATTAACACTGCTGATACACAGTTAACACTGTTTTTGTTGCTACCACTGCTATCAAGATGAAGATAAGGAAAGGATTGCGATGACTTGAAGATATAGACAAGATACGATTTGCTTGGAGATATTTTAGAGATTATCTTGTAAATCTAGTTTCCTTATTGTAATCTGTAAAGTCGTATATATAGCTGATAGGTTTGTCATTGTTAGATACGAGTTTTGATAGCTTTTGTGTTAGAATTAAGAGCCTCAAGATTGTTCTTGAAATCCCTGCGATAGAGAAGTATTGCACGTCTGTTTTGAGCCTGTTCAAACAGATTGGGGCTTGTAGTTGTAATCATTAAGCTATTGAGATCAATATACACAGTTTATTCAAATTCATTGTTCTGTTTTATAATCAAAGTGTTATTCCGCAAACTTCTTTGATTAAGTATTCTGTTCTTGATATTGAGATTTAGATCCTGTCAAGTGGTATCAGAGCTTGTGTTCAGAATACTCTTAGATCAATGGATTCCCAGGATTCTGTTCTTGTGTCCAAAGTCCCCATGCTCAAACCCAATGAGTTTGAGATGTGGAAAATCAGAATCAAGCAATACATGCTTCTTACTGATTATGCCTTATGGGAGGTAGTTGAACATGGACCTAGTGTCCCTGAACCTGCTGTTGCTGGAGCACCCCCAAAATCTGATGCAGACAAAAAGAGGAAGCAGACTGAGATGAAAGCCTTAAGCACTCTGCTGTTGGCTATTCCCAATGAATACCAACACCAGTTCTGTACCTGCCCTGATGCAAGATCACTATGGATTGCACTGGAGAAGAGATTTTCTGGAACCAAAAGTTCCAAGAGAAATCAGAAAGCCCTATTGAAGCAGCAATATGAAAACTTCACTTCTACAAAGAATGAGTCCATGACTCAAACTTTTGACAGGTTCAACAAACTGATTGGAGAACTTGCCAATGTAGATGTGAAGATGGAGAAGGATGAAGTCAATAGAAAATTCCTCAGATCTCTGAGTGAGGAATGGACTATGTACACTGTGTCATTCAGACAAGGAGATGACCTGGAGGATAAGGAGCTTGAAGATCTGTACAATGATCTCAGGATTTTTGAAGCTGAAGTAGAGGCCAAAAGAAGACCAATTGGATATTCACATACTATTGCTCTTTATTCCTCTGAAAATCCTACTTCTAATATTAATACTGCTAGTACTGCTAATGTTAACCCTGCTAACAATAACCATGATAGTACTAATGATAAATCTTCTGTGTCACAGGATACTAATGGGGATGCAGTCTTGGAAGCATTCCTTGCAAATCATGTAAAATCTCCTCTAATCAATGATGATCTTGAACAAATCAATGCTGATGATTTGGAGGAGATGGACATCAAGTGGCAGATGGCCATGCTAACCATGAGGATGAAGAGGTTTATAAGGAGGACTGGCAGGAACAACTTTGATGCCAAAAGAGGAGACCTTGCTGGCTTTGACAAATCAAAGGTAAGATGCTACAAGTGCAATGAGCCTGGCCACTTTGCCAGAGAATGCAAAGGAAGTGGCACTCATCAACAAACCAACAATGGAGGACAAGCATATGCTCCAAGACCCAACAGAGGCAACAATTCCAACTCCTCTCAAGCCTTGGTATCACAAGAAGGCATGGGATTTGATTGGAGTGATCAAGCTGAAGAAGCCATCCAGAATCATGCTTTGATGGCCAAAATCACTGAACCTGAACTTCCAGCAGAGGTATCCTCTAAATTATGTTCTGATTCTTGTGTTGAAACTGTTAAGAAGTATAGGGATCACAATCAGACTATGAGTGATACCATCAAGACAATGGAAGTTGATAGGAGAGAGTATAGGATAGTCATTGAGAATCTAGAAGACCAAATCAAGTCCTACAAAGAGAATGAACTCCAGTTTGAGTATGACTACAATTACTGGAAGTGGGAGAAAAAGGAGTTTGAGAAGAAGCTAGTAAAGTCTGGTGAGGAATTAGAATCTGTCAAGAAGGAACTAGAAAAGGCTAAGGAAGATCTTGATAAATTCTCTAAGTCCTCTAAAGCCTTGGAAGAAATTCTAAAGGCTCAAGTTCATGATGAACTCAAAAGAGGGATAGGATATCACAATACTCCTCCACCCCGCAATCACACCTATATTCCTCCTACCACAGATATCCTAGATAGACTAAACAGAGAGGAATTAAAAGAAGGAGTGTGTGATATAGATCCCTCAAGTAGTGATGATGAGGAAGAACAAAAGGGAAAGCCTGAAAACAAATCCCAAGAAACTGTCCCTGAGGAAAATCAAATCCTCACAAATGAAAAGGGAGGTATGCCCTTTGTACCCAGTAAGATTGCTACAGTTTCTAGGAAAGGGAAGGAGAAAATAGTTGACCAGGAACCTGTATCTTCACAACCAAGTGCCAAAGGTGGTAAATTCACTCATAAGAATGACAGTGATCCTGGTACTTCTAAACAATCTCAAACAAGTGCCAAACCGAGAGGAAACAAAAGGAATTGGAACAACCAATGGGCTCAAACTCATGGTGTTGATCTGAACAAGATTAACAAACCAAAACCCTGCTTTATATGCTGTAATCTCAATCATCTGGCTAAGGACTGCTACTATAACCCTTTTAATCACAGAATGACTTTTCAAAATCAAAGGGTTAACTTTCAGAATCAAAAGCAGTTCCAAACTAGAAGGACAGAGTATAATAGCAGAGGGTTTGTTCCAAAACCTATTGTTAAAAGACAATTGGTTCAGAAAAGAAAAAATCAACCTAAAAAGAAAGTCAGTGTCCAAAAGAAAAAGGTTGAAAAGAAGACTGTGAAGATAGTTACAAAATGGGTACCAAAAGCCTCACTAAGCAATACCACTGCTTCCACAAGCAGTGGTAATGAAAGTATTGCTTCTGAAAGCAGTGGTAACAACCAAAAAGATATAGAGGTTAACACTGCTGCTAGCAATAACAGCAGTGGTATCTCAAACAATGTTGCCACTACAAATTCTTCACTGAGACAACCCATTGTAACTAAGTACTCAAGTCATGAGATTCCTAACAAGGATTATCTTTTAAAGCTTAACAGATTGACAGAGGTCAATTATGTTAATGAAAAGGGAGAACCCAAGACCATATTGGCTTGGGTTCCCTCAAGACACTAACCTATTTCCCTTATGTGCAGGGCAACCCAGACAGGAATGAGAACTTATGGCATGTGGACAGTGGTTGCTCTAGGCACATGACAGGCAATAGATCCTTTCTTCAAGATTTGACTACATTCAATGGAGGATATGTTGCCTTTGGAGATAATCCAAGAGGAGGTAAGGTTTCAGGGAAAGGTAAGGTTACAGGAGGTAAGTTAACCTTAGAAGAGGTATACTATGTGGATCAACTCAGATACAACCTGATGAGTGTGTCTCAGGTGTGTGATAAAAAGTTTTTTACTCTGTTCAGTGAAAGAGAGTGCATGATTCTTTCTCCCAAGTTTGTAGTTGATGAGAGCTTTATTTTATTGAGAACACCTAGAAAAGATAATGTTTATTGTTTGGACTTAAATGGTATGCCATCAGAAGTTGTGAACTGTCTGTTTTCAAAAGCTTCAATGACTGAATCCTCTCTCTGGCATAGAAGGATGGGTCATATGAATATTAAGACCATGAACTTACTTGTCAAAAATCAATTGGTCAGAGGTCTTCCCCCAAAAGAGTTCACACTTGATGATCATTGTGTAGCCTGCCTCAAAGGCAAGCAACACAAGGCTTCTCACAAATCAAAGACAATAAACACTATCTCTGCTCCTCTTCAATTATTGCACATGGATTTATTTGGACCTACCAATGTAATGAGTATAGGCAAGAAATCATACTGTCTTGTGATAATAGATGATTATTCTAGGTTTACTTGGGTTTTCTTTTTAAGAACAAAGGATGAGACAAGTGGACTGATCAAACCCTTTGTAAAGAGAGTGGAGAATCAGGTGAACCTTAGAGTGAAAGTCATTAGATCAGACAATGGAACTGAGTTCAAAAATGCTGATTTAAATTCCTTTTGTGAGGAAAAAGGTATTGAAAGACAATTCAGTGCTCCTAGAACTCCTCAACAAAATGGAGTTGCTGAGAGGAGAAATAGGACACTGATTGAGGCTGCAAGAACCATGTTAGCAGATTCTAAACTACCAATCACTTTTTGGGCAGAAGCAGTTAACACTGCTTGCTATGTGCAAAACAGGGTTCATGTGGTCAAGTCCAAGGGAAAAACACCTTATGAACTTTTCAAAAACAAAAAGCCGTTTATAGGATTCTTTGTACCTTTTGGGTGTCCTTGTTCTATCTTAAATACCAAAACTCACCTAGGGAAATTTGACAGTAAATCTGATGATGGTTTCTTTGTGGGATACTCAATACAGAGCAAAGCAGTTAGGGTTTTCAATACTGTTTCTAGAACAATTGAGGAAAGTGACAATGTCAAATTCAATGAACACACTCCCAATGTGAATGGGACTGGTCCAAACTGGCTATTTGACATTGATTCACTCACTAACTCTTTGAACATGAGCAATGCAGTTGATACAGGTCCTATTATCAAGGAAAAGGAGACAGACACACCTTTTGTTCTGTTTCCTCCATCCACCATCAGTTCAGAAGAGAAAGAATCAGAGACAGAAGTGCAAGAGGATGCTTCAGAGAATCAAGAAGGAGACAAGGAGACTGAAGAGACTCCACAGCTTGAAAGCAATGTGGAAAATGAGACTGGGGATACAAGTGAAATCACTCAACCAGATCCCTCAGAATCTGGTCCTGATGATTCAAATCTAGGGGAACTCCTATCTGAAGAACCCCTACACCTGACAAGAACTCAAAAGAATCACCCTGCCTCTCAAGTGATTGGAGATGTGGCATCTCCTATGATTACAAGGAAGCAAAGCAGAGAAGCTAGATATGTGAATACTCATTCTGGGATGTTGTCATGCTTTCTTTCCCAGAGTGAACCAAAGAAGGTGTTAGATGCAATGAAGGATCCAAGCTGGATAGAAGCTATGCAAGAGGAGTTACTGCAGTTTGTCCTACAACATGTTTGGGATTTGGTGGATCTCCCAAAAGGACACAGAGTAATTGGCACTAAATGGATATTCAGAAACAAGACAGATGAGAGAGGAATTGTGATCAAGAATAAGGCCAGACTAGTGGCACAGGGGTACACTCAGGAAGAAGGAATAGACTATGATGATGTATTTGCACCTGTAGCTAGAATTGAAGCCATCCGGCTATTCTTGGCTTTTGCATCTTACAAAGGATTCAAAGTCTATCAGATGGATGTGAAAAGTGCATTCTTGTATGGCACTATTGATGAGGAAGTCTATGTCTGTCAACCACCAGGGTTTGAAGACCCTAAATATCCTGACAGAGTTTGTAAGTTGAGGAAGGCACTGTATGGCCTTCATCAAGCACCTAGGGCTTGGTATGATACCTTGTCCTCATATTTGTTGGAAAACAAATTTGAGAGGGGTGTCATTGATAAGACTCTATTCATCAAGAGAACAAAGACTGATATGCTGTTGGTGCAGATCTATGTAGATGATATCATCTTTGGTTCAACAAAGGAAGACATGTGCAAGGAGTTTGAAGAACTAATGCACAAGAAGTTTAAAATGAGTTCTATGGGAGAACTAACTTTCTTTCTTGGTTTGCAGGTCAAGCAGAAAAGAGATGGTATCTTCATCAATCAATCCAAATATGTCGCCACAATGCTTCAAAAGTTTGGAATGAATGATGCAAAACCAGCAAGCACACCAATGGAAACTCACAAACACCTCACTGCTGATGTTGAGGGGGAGGAAGTTGATGTTCATCAATACAGATCCATGATTGGATCATTAATGTATCTTACAGCTTCCAGACCTGATATTATGTTTGCTGTTTGTGTGTGTGCTAGGTTTCAAGTTAGGCCAAAGGAGTCACACTTACATGCAGTCAAGAGGATATTCAAATATCTCAAGGGTCAACCTAAATTGGGACTATGGTATCCTTATGACAGTTCTTTTGATTTGGTGGCCTACACAGATAGTGATTATGGTGGAGCAAACCTGGATAGGAAGTCAACATTAGGAGGATGTCAGTTCTTAGGAGGAAGATTGGTCTCTTGGCAATGCAAGAAACAGACCACGGTTTCACAATCAACAACTGAGGCTGAATACATAGCTGCTTCTCAATGCTGCTCACAAGTCCTATGGATTCAGAATCAGATGCAGGACTATGGTCTTTCTTTCTTACAGACACCTATATATATTGACAACAACAGTGCTATTAGCATTGTGAATAACCCTGTCAAGCATTCCAAGACCAAGCATACAGAGATTAAGTACCATCTTATCAGAGATTGTAATGAAAAGAAGCTAATTCAAGTTCAAAAAGTCCACACTGATGATCAATATGCAGATCTTTTCACAAAAGCCTTTGATGTAGGCAGATTCATATTCTTGGTCACAAGTGTTGGAATGATGAACTCTGAATAACCCTTCTTCTTGTTACAATTATTCTTGTATAATCTCTGTATATCTTTCTTTCTTTTTATCTTTTGTAAATGTTGATAAGTTCTTTGATGTGACAGAAGGAGTTTCAGAAAGCTCACAAGCAGTAAGATGGAGTTTTTATCAATTTCAGTACAGTAGTTCATGAAGTGAAATACTTGTTCTTACAAAGTTTTAACACTGCTAGACAATCGCCCATTAACACTGCTTTCACATTCGCCCATTAACACTGCTTTCACATTCGCCCATTAACACTGCTTTCACATTCGCCCATTAACACTGCTTTCACATTCGCCCATTAACACTGCTAGCACACGCTTGTTAACACTGCTAGTTATGCCTAAGGTCTTACCACTGCTTTTAATTAAGCAGTTGTAATTACCACTGTTTTTGACTAGTTCATGTGTTTACCACTGCTTTTAATCTGAAGCGTGTCTTTACCACTGCGGGTACATTTTACCACTGCTTTTAATTTAGTTTAACGAATACCACTGCTAGTGTCCATTACCACTGCTTATTTGACCTAGCCCACATGGTGTTCGTTAACACTGCTAATGGTAGTTACCCTGCTCTAAAGTGTAGTATATAAGCCCTAACTTGACCGCCTTTTTCATTAACGGCTATTCTACACTTTTGCTCTCAAAAACGTTTGCAATTCTCCGATTGATTCTCTCTCAGTGATTCGTGCATTCAAGCTTACGATATGATTTCATCATCTGTTTAGTTTTTCTTAATCGATTGCTAATGGCTTCATTGACTTTTGTCAAGGATCATAACAAGGTTGGATATATTTCCAAGGGTGGAGATTCTGAAGGATTCGAAGATATAGTTGATTTCTTGGCTTCCTCTCACATTGCGCACGCCGCGACAATCACTCCTACCATCTACATTCAACATATGCAAGACTTCTGGATGAATGGAGTTGTCCAGGAAGAAGATGGGGTCAAACGTATTCAAACCACTATCTGTGGTCTGTCTCTCACCCTTACCCCTGCCAAGATCAGACATCATCTGCAACTAAATGATGAAGGAGGTATATCTATGCTCTCTACTCGAACCATCATGGAAAACCTTTTAAAAATGGGATATACAGGCTCTCAAACCTCTTTGAAATATCTTAAGAGTCAATTTTGCCCTCAATGGAGATTTCTTGTGCATACCCTGTTGCACTGTTTTTCAAAGAAATCCACTAGTTTTGGTGAGTTTAGCAGCACTATTGCTTCTGCTTTGGTCTGTCTAGCCACAAAACAGGTGTTCAATTTCTCACAAATGATTTTTGATAGTCTTGTGTACAATCTTGAGAACATTCCAAACTCTAAAGTCAAAACATTTTTCATGTTCCCAAGATTTGTCCAAGAAGTGATTACCAATGAATTGACGGCTGTACCTAAACTTGGAAACATCTATAAGAGCTCTGCTCTTGGTCATAAGTTGTTCTCCAATATGAAGAGACCTGCAGAAGGCTCCAATGACCAATTCACTCCATTGTTCTCTACAATGATGAGAGTGAACCACCCACAAGGTGAGGCATCAGGCTTGCAGCCTACACAACCAAGCATTCCCTCTGATGACCTACCCACACCTATCACAGATACAATCCCTCAGTCCTTTGACACAACCCCCACCCCCACACTTCAAAAATATCAGAGAAAGAACAGAGGAGCTCCTTCCTCCTCTGGTTCTAAACCCCAAAAGCCTATAAGCCAACAGTTGGAGCACTCTCCTTCTGATTCTACCCAAAGGGATACCCCTGGAGTGCAGCCCCACTCAAGTATAAAGAAGGTGCCCTCTAAGGAGAAGGATGGGCATGTGGTTGGTGAGGCTCGAACTACTGATGTTGCACAAGGTGTGCATCAGGCCAGTTTGAACATAAGTAAGACCCCCACCACGGCAACTCCTAGTGAGAAATCACATGGAGGACCCAGGTGCCAAGAAACCAAGGGGGCTTCTAGTGCTTCAGCAAGGCTGAAGACTAAAGTCAAAAAGCTCAAAGATCCAGTAATGGAGGTTAACACTTCTAAACCTGGTGAGAGCAGCTTTACACATGAGGAATTGATGGAAAATTTTCGTACCATTGCCAAGGATTTGAAGGCCTTTGAAAAGAACTTCTTTGTTCATGATGAGAAACATGGATCTCATGCAGCCAGGCTTGATACATTGGAGGAGTTGGCCACTGCACAGCATGATATGCTCAAGCTACATGAAGCACAGTTGATAAAGCAAGCAAGGGTCATTCAAGCTCAGGGTGCTTCCATTGCCTCCATGAAGGGTACTATTCGAGCTCTGAGGAAGAAGTATCATACGTTGGTTCAATTCACAAAGGGGGAGAGATCTGGAGTTAAGGGGGAGTCTGTGCATGAAGAAGATGTTGTGAATGAACAAGGTGTTGAGATGGAGACTGAGGCAAAGGGGGAGGAACAGAAAGAGACTGGAACAGTGGCTGAGATTGTTTTGGAAAAAGATGTTGTGAATGAAGACACTCAGGTTGTAGATGAACCTGCAGTAATTAGTGCTGAACCAGAGATCAATGAGGATGATCTTACCATTGCTGAGTTGCTAGTAAAGCTGCCTGAAGTAGTCAAACCTACTAAGGGTGTAGTTATCAAAGAATCAGAGATTGTGGAAAAGAAGGATCTTCCTGTTGTTGATCCTAAAGATAAAGGAAAAGAGAAGATGATTGAAGAAACAAAGTCTGATTCTGACTCTGAAATAGATGAAGCAAAAAGGAAGATTATGGAATATGAAGCTTCAGAGGCTCTTGCCAGACAGTTAGGTTTGGAAGAACAAGAAAGAGTGAACAAGGAGATAGAAGAAAGAAAACAGAAAGCTGATAAGAAAAAGCCTGTGAAAAAGACTCAGAAGAAGTCAATTTCAAAGCAGGAAACTGAAAAGAGGAGAACTATGGTGAGATTTTTATCTACTGCACTTGGAAAGCCATTCCAATTCTTTTCCAGATGGACTCTGGATGAGATTGAGAAAAAGTACAATGTCACCAGAGAAGCCATGCATTTGGAAGCAATGGAGGATCAACAGGTTGAAACTGAAGAGGTGGCATTGGTTCAAAGAAAGAGGAAGAGAGATCTGATCAATGAACAGGTTACCACTGAAGGTAAGCCTGAACAGGATAAAGAACTTGTGATAATTCCTGAGCAACAAGGTGTTCAAATTCTTGAGAAGAAGGAGGCATCTGTAAAGAAGGATGAGGTAGCTGAGAAGGCTGTTGTGAAGGAGGTTGAGGTGTCTAATCAGAAAGAGGCACAATCATCAAAAGCTATAAGGAAGAAATCTGTGGCTAAAAGGCCTAAGATGAGTAAGGAAGTGGAGGAACCTTCAAACATCTCTATGTGGATATACTTTGATAATAATCAGATAGATTATTTCAAAATATTCAGAAGTGATGGAACAAATGAAGTGTTTGCCAGTGAGATTGGGATCTTCAGAAAGCTGTCCAAAGGTGATTTGAAGAAAATGTATGAGATAGCTTGCACCAAAGAAATTGAAGATTTTGAGGAAGCAAGGATGCTGGTAGAAGACTTGAAGATTATGTTTGCTTTCTCACAGACAAAAGCAGAACTCAAGAAGAACAGAAAAAGAGATCAGGATGATAGCATTGGTGAAGGAAAGGCTATTTCCTGGAACACCTATGAAAATAGGGTGTTTTCAGTGACTTTTGAGAAAGGGAGAATGAGCTTCTTCCTAATGAATAAAAGATATGACTTTGAGCCAATCATGATGGGAAGCATGCTGGAAGTAAAGAAGAAATCAGAGAATTTGTCTGAACTTGATAAGGAGTTGATTGGAAGATTAAGAGAACAGCTGCTAGAGTTGAATGCTCATTATTTTGATGAAGAAGTAATTGAGTTAAAGCAGAAGAAAGTTGTTGGTTGGGGAGTTGATCAAGATCTGAGATATGTTGTCCAGTTTGATGATGGATCAGACTTGTATGATGCTGAATGGGGAAGTATCTTGGATGAGTGCACAAGGGAGAATTTAAAGGAGATGTATGAGCAAAGATGCACAGTGATCAAAGTAGCTGTGAATGACAGAGACAATCCTGATCAAGCCAAGAAGAGAAAATTTGCACTAGAATGTTTGTTTTGGTTATTTGAACCTTTCAGACTTCTAGGTGTAAAGAATTCGAACTGTGAGGAGATAAAGGAATGGAGATGGTTTGAAAAGTGTAGGGTATACAGTTTGAATGTCAATGGTCAAGAAATGGAGTATTATTTTGAAGAGTGTGAAACTGATGCACTTGATATTCAAAGGCTGCAGTGTATGATGAAGATAAGTCTGAGTACAAAAGGTGAACCTACAAGAGCTGCAAGGTTGCTGGTAAAGAAGATTGAAACCTATTTGAAGAGAAGACTCAGAAACTTAGCTCCTCATGCTGAGAAGTTAAGTTTAGGGGGAGATTGTTGAGTCTAATACCACTGCTCTCAGAAAGGTTAATACTGCTGGTTACCACTGCTGGCATTAGAAGGTTACTACTGCTGATGAAGATTGAAGTTTACCACTGCCAGTATGTGATGAATGCTTGAAGATCAACGTTACCACTGCCATTACAGATTACCACTGCTCTTGAAGATTACCATTGCTGGTTTTGTGATTAACACTGCTGATACACAGTTAACACTGTTTTTGTTGCTACCACTGCTATCAAGATGAAGATAAGGAAAGGATTGCGATGACTTGAAGATATAGACAAGATACGATTTGCTTGGAGATATTTTAGAGATTATCTTGTAAATCTAGTTTCCTTATTGTAATCTGTAAAGTCGTATATATAGCTGATAGGTTTGTCATTGTTAGATACGAGTTTTGATAGCTTTTGTGTTAGAATTAAGAGCCTCAAGATTGTTCTTGAAATCCCTGCGATAGAGAAGTATTGCACGTCTGTTTTGAGCCTGTTCAAACAGATTGGGGCTTGTAGTTGTAATCATTAAGCTATTGAGATCAATATACACAGTTTATTCAAATTCATTGTTCTGTTTTATAATCAAAGTGTTATTCCGCAAACTTCTTTGATTAAGTATTCTGTTCTTGATATTGAGATTTAGATCCTGTCAAATAAGTAAATTAGAATCATATGACTAAAGAACTCTGATTATGATTACAAGTAGGAAGATAAACTATCAATTATGTGTCTATTACATGTATCTACTTTGCTTTGTGTTTATAATTGCAATATAAATGTTGTGATTAATATATAGATAATTGCAATTATCATTTGGGTATCAAGTTGCATCACAGTTTTAGTGGAGGTTTGCTTATGGCTAACTATTAACCTAGAAAGGGGGGCTACATAACTGCATTTAAAGACATAATGTTATACTATCTTGGTTGGTCATTGCTTATGGCTAACTAATAATCTGGAGATTTACTTATTGCTTACAACAGATTGATCAGTTTATTCACTATCATATGTTCTTATAAAGTAATCAACATTAAATCTATGTTTCATTCACATATATTGTAGTTGAAGCAATTACAAAGAGACATGAACATATTGAGAGAGCACATTGTAAAATAACAATCACATAGACCAACGAATTTCATTTATGTAAACTTTTCCAAAGACATTCAAATGCACATATTCAAATCACAGGAGGTTAAAATACAAACTCTTACTTGATTGAATTGGTTTCACTGAAGCTTTTGTCTCTATTTTGCAACCAAACCAGCAACCAACGTTAAAACCCTTCTATCATTTTTCCTTCGTAATTGTGAGAATTGAGAGGAGGTTTCGAGTCGTTGGATTTTCTTAGACTTATACGCAACATCACCACCACCTTCATCTTTGACTAATTCTCCCCCTTTCCTCGCTCACGATTATCTCCAGATTGTTCAATATGCCTTTTATCTTTTTTCAAAATTAAAACTTTTTTCTCCTCGTCTTCAAGAGAGGTGGTTATCCCAAATTGGGGGTTTTCCCCATACCCTCCCACCGTACATCCTTTTATCACATTTGATTTTTTTTAATTAAATAAAAGTTACTATTAAATGTATTATTAAATATTCAATTAACTAATTTATACATTGTTTTTATCTTTATTCAACTAGTTCTAATGTTTCACAATATACCAATACTTAACAATTTTGTTTAAGTTTATTATATCACCTAATATTTTCGATATGAAATACGTATCTACATTATATAATAAACTATTTGAGTTTTTGTTTTATAAAATTTTAATTTTCATAAAGGTAACAATCAAATATAAATATATAAATAAATAATACAATTGGTTTGTTATGGGTGGAATTAGACTATATTAGGTGGAATATGTTATATTAGGGTTTTGTTGGTATGTAATGGACCATATTGGGTTTTGTTGGTATGTAATGGACCGTATTGGGTCCTATTGGTTTGTTATGGATCATATTAGGTAGTACTTGCTCGTTTTGTCATCTTGGTTTGACATGAGTCATATTGGATGATAGTTGGTTGTAATGAGCAGTATTGAACTATGTTAGGTGGTAATAGGTTATATTGGGTTATGTTGGTTAGAAATTGACCTATTGGGTCTTAATTGTAGTAATGGGTCATATTTGGTAGTAATGGGTTGTCTTTGGTCATCTTGATTAGTAATCAATCGTATTGGATGATAATTGGTTGTATTGGTTACTATTGGACTATATTAGGTGGTAATGAGGTATATTGGGTTATGTTGGTTTGTAATGGACCATATCGGGTCATATTAGGTAGTAATGGGTCAATAGTACTCATCTTGGTAAGTGGTCAATCTGATTGGATGATAATTGGTTGTAATGGTTACTATTGGACTATATTAGGTGGTAATAGGTTATATTGGGTTATGTTGGTTAGAAATTCGCCTATTGGGTCTTAATTGTAGTAATGGGCCATATTTGGTACTAATGGGTAGCTTTGGTTTTCTTGATTAGTAATCAATCGTATTGGATGATAATTGGTTGTAATTGTTACTATTGGACTATATTAGGTGGTAATGGGGTATATTGGGTTCTGTTGGTTTGTAATGGACCATATCGGGTCATATTAGGTACTAATGGGTCATCTTTGCTCATCTTGGCTAGTAATCAATCGTATTGGATGATAATTGGTTGTAATTGTTACTATTGGACTATATTAGGTGGTAATGGGGTATATTGGGTTATGTTGGTTTGTAATGGACCATATCGGGTCATATTAGGTAGTAATGGGTCAATAGTACTCATCTTGGTCAGTGGTCAATCTGATTGGATGATAATTGGTTGTAATGGTTACTATTGGACTATATTAGGTGGTAATAGGTTATATTGGGTTATGTTGGTTAGAAATTCGCCTATTGGGTCTTAATTGTAGTAATGGCCCATATTTGGTACTAATGGGTAGCTTTGGTTATCTTGATTAGTAATCAATCGTATTGGATGATAGTTGGTTGTAATTGTTACTACCGGACTATATTAGGTGGTAATGGGGTATATTGGGTTCTGTTGGTTTGTAATGGACCATATAGGGTCATATTAGGTAGTAATGGGTCATATTTGCTCATCTTGGCTAGTAATCTATCGTATTGGATGATAATTGGTTGTAATGGTTACTATTGGACTATATTAGGTGCTAATGGTTATACTTGGCTGTGCTGGTTGTAATGGACCATATTGGCTAGTAATGGGTCAGATTTGCTCATCTTGATTAGTAATCAATTGTATTGAATGATAATTGGTTATAATGGTTAATTAGTATTGGACTATATTATGTCGTAATGGGTATATTGGGTTCTGTTGGTTTGTAATGGACCATATCGGGTCATATTAGGTAGTAATGGTCATTTTTAGTCAGTTTGGTTAGTAATTAGTCGTATTGGATGATAATTGGTTGTAATCGTTGCTATTGGACTATATTAGATGGTAGTGGGTTATCTTTAGTCATTTTGGTTAGTAATTAGGCGTATTCGATGACAATTGGTGGTAATCGCTACAATTGGATTATATTAAATGGTAATGGGTTATATCAGGTTCTGTTAGTTTGTAATAGACCATATAGGTAGTAAATTGGTCATCTTTGTTCATCTTGGTTAGTATTGAGTCATATTGGAAGATAGTTGGTTTTGATGGGTAGTATTGCACTATGTTAACTGATAATAGGTTATATTGGGTTATGTTGATTTGTAATAGATTGTATTGGGTTTTATTGGTTAGGTTATATTGGTTTATGTTGGTTTGTATTGGGTTTATTGTATTGGGTTTATTGGTTGTAGTGGGTCGTTTTTGGTCATCTTGGTTAGTAATGAGTCATATTAGATGATAATTGATTGTAATGGGTAATAATGTAAATTATATTTGTTTGTAATGTGTTGCATTTAAGTTTCATAATTTATTTATTTTTATTAAAAAAATTATATTACATAAATTGTTAATCCTATATACAGTGACAACGCCTCAATAGAATATCAATTTATTAATTTTATTTTTATTACAAAAATATTTTTTCTTAATTTCTAACAAATATGTTAATACTTTTTAAAAATGTCGTCGTGATAAACTACAGATTTATTTATTATTTTTTTATAAGAAAATTACTTTTTTTATATCTATAGCAACGATATGTGGTCTATAAAATGTACCAATATTTTTATAGAAAAAATCATATTCTTTTAATTTTAAAAGAAAATTATTACGTCGTAGTAGCAACGACATATCGTTGCTATAACCTTACATCACTCCCGCCAATTTTTCCCACCAAAAATTTTACCAAAATTTTCATTTATAGCGACAAAATGTCGTCGCTATAAACTACAAATTTATTAATTATTTTTTTTAAAGGAAATTACTTTTTTTTAAATATCTATAGCAACGACATATGGTCTATAAAGGGTATCAATTTTTTTTATAGAAAAAATCAAATTCTTTAATTATAAAAAAAAATTAATAATTTGTAATAGCAACGACATATTGTTGCTATAACCGTCCAAAAATTACATCGCTCCCGCCAAATTTTCCCACCAAAAATTTTACCAAAATTTTCATTTATAGCGACAAAATGTCGTCGCCATAAACTACAAATTTATTTATTATTTTTTTATAAGAAATTACCTTTTTAAAAATATCTATAGCAACGACATGTGGTCTATAAAATGTACCAATTTTTATTTATAGAAAAAATCATATTCTTTTAATTTTAAAAGAAATTTATTAATTAGTAATAGCAACGACATATCGTTGCTATAACCGTCCAAAAATTACATCGCTCCCACCACTTTTTCCCACCAAAAATTTTACCAAAATTTTCATCTACAACAACGACTTTGTCGTCGCAAAAAATCAAAAGAATATGCGAGATTTCCCCCATCTTTTAGCCACGACAAGTCGTCGCTATAGCTATTTATAGCAACAAACCAAAAGTCGTTGCTATAGGCGTCGTCGCTATAGCCATCATTTCTTGTAGTGGATGGCGGTTTTTCGGCGTTTCACGAGGCTAACGACGACACGTTCGGTAGTGGGGTCCTTCTAAGGGCTACATTGGCTGAGAAAGAGAGAGGCTAGGGTTTGATTTTTCTTTTACTAACGAGAGATTAAGAGGAAATAAAGGGTTTATATACCCGGGCCGATCTAAACACTTAATCCTATGCCCATCTATCCCTTAATGCCCAACCATAAAGTCTTTTATTCAATTAGCCCCCTTTTATTATTTATGCTTAAAATTTCTAAAAGATCTTACGACAATAAAATTAATAAATAAGTAAAAACGGGATGTTACATCCGCGATCTCATGGTCTTTAATTGAGCAATGTTGAGAACAAAGTGGACATCTTTTGTCCAACCTAGATTCTTTAGTTAGCAAAGTTTTCAGAGCCAAATACTACCCAAGAGGGGATTTTCTTGAAGCATAATTGGGTCACAACCGAAGTTTCATTTGGCGAAGTATGTAGAAGTCATAACTTTTTTGGAAAGACCGATAGCTCTGCGAAGACCGTTACTTTAGGATAGAAACTTTGGTCCTTGATAATTTAGTAGATCCTCGTTTGAGTGATCTTTTACAACCTAACTCCTCTGAGAGGGATCTTAGTAGGATCCTTCAGGATTTCTCTACCAGGGATTGCTCAGAGATCTTCAATATTCCACCTAGAACGAGATATAGTCTTGATAAGATGATTTGGCATTGGACCTCTAACAGAACTTACTCGATCAAAAGTAGGTACCACTTAATGTCAAAAAGAATTGCCCCTAGAGCTCATTTATTCATGGAAGGGAACTACACCAAAGTTTGGAATGGTGACACCCCCCCTAATAATATCCGAAACTATGTTTGGAGATTGGGTAGATATGTACTTCCATACCACGTGAATCTCCAAAAACGCGGTGTTAACACCTCTTGTAACTACATCCTTTGCGGCACAAACCTGGAGAATAATTGGCATTTTTTTATCTTTGGAACCTGCTCAACTCAAAGGCGAACCACACAAATGACCTTCAAAGCTATCTTTTCACCATCATAGACGATTGCAACACTCTTATTATAAATAGGTTCTTTATTCTATTATGGAGCATTTGGAACAACAAGAACGATGCCTTGTGGAATAACTCCTTTAAATAGGAGAATCATGTTAATCTAAGGGTGATGGAGACATTAAACTATTGGCAAAGGACGTTGATTCTTCGCATACAACATGAGCATGGCCCGAGCGGTGACCGTTGTCTATTTTGGCATGAATCACAAAATGATTTTATGAAATGCAACGCCGATGCGACTGTAAGTTATCATAGACGACAATAAGGGTTTGGCACCATTCTCAGAGATGACCGAGGGGCCTTCTATGCTGCTCGTATGACGACCAGACAAGGTACCCTGCTAGTGAAGGAATAATGCGAGGCAATGGTTCTTGTTGATACTATGCGTTGGACTACTGAGCTGGGCCTACAACGAGCAATATTTGAAACGGATGCCAAGTAGGTAGTTGATGCCATGTACTCGGGCCAAGAGGACGACTTATAATTCGGTGATCTAATCACAAGTTGTCGGACGCTCCTTCTCCATAATGTTTCCTACTTGGTCATGTTTATTAGGAGACATGCAAACGGGGCAACTTATTAATAGAAGTGATGCTTACTTTCAGAAAAAAACTTAACTCATATAAAGTAGTATCTTGAGACGTTTAAACATTTTCAACATCTTATAAGTTATAAATATGATATTATTGTAGTAAGTGGTTAATCCTTCTACTTGTATTGTACGAGGTGTAATTGGGTTATAACAATGTCTAAACCACAATTATTTTTGTATACTTCTAAAATTGAATATTCTATTACACATTATTACAAAAAAATATTTTTTAAAATAATTATATATTGCTTTTAGTAATACGATTTAATTATTTTTTCTATTTTGAAATGGTGAAAATACGAAAAAAATGTTGTAAAAATACGAAATAACTAAATGAACCATTTTAACATATCAGTATATCACACATGGGTCCAAACATGCTCGTGATCTTACCTATGGGAGATTTCGTGTAAGAGATTGTTTTTTTGCATCTGATGCAAGATTACATGCTTCTTTCTATTGGAAAATTAATATACGTATTCATTTAATCTAAATGGAAATTTATGGATAAAACGTTTGACCTTCTATTTGTTTCGGTTACAATCAATGGATTTATGTTCCATTATCGCCGTCTTTGACATTTCATGGGTGGTTAAGATGTGTTCTATATATAAAGAACGCAAACCTTGAGTTTTATGAGAGAGATGGAAAAGTAACTACAAGGAAAAGCCTAACAAAGTGAAAATTGAGACAAATAACGTATATATTTTGGTTGTATAATAGAATTTTTATATGTACATTTTAAAACAATAGAAATTTAATTTGAAAATATTCTGATTGTGAAATTGGAATCATTGACGTTGTTGGATATAATCAGGCTATGCATTATTTTAAATCCGTAACATTTAATTGGACATGTATTTAAATCCGTAAATAGGGTTTTCAATTGTTTGATGTGGATTTTAGATTTAGGATTTGAAATAGATTTGTATTTGGGTTTGGAATTTCTTAAATGTTCTTAGGATTTGAAATAAATTTGTATTTAGGTTTAGGTTTGGAATTTGTTAAATGTTCTTGGTGTGTGGTATTGGATTTAAGATCATATTGAAGGTTTGATTTAGTCATGATTTAGGGTTCTTGAATGTTCTTGATGATTATAATGGAGGAGATGAAGATTCAAGAAAAGAAAAAAGAAAATCAATTAAAATGGTAGAAAACGTAAAAAGACAAAAATGCCCTTTATTTAACGGAGGAATTGGACGGCGGTTTGCCGGAAGGACCAAATCCATAATAAAATGCATACCTTAAGGACCATTGATGTAACTTTTGAAGTTAAAGGACCAAATCCGTAATTTTCGTCATACCTTAAGGACCAAATCCGTAATTTACTCTAAATCATAAGTATTCCTAGTCTACTTCTAATTAAGTTAATTCAATGCTCTTAATGTTTCTAGAGTAAATTTCAATTTTCGTCCCTGACGTTTGACCATTTCAACGGTTTTCGTCCCTCACCTTTATTTCAACATATTTGTCCCTCACGTTTGATATTTCACAACAAATTTCGTCCCTCCACTTAACGGTCGTTAACCTTTTTAGTTAAGTCCAGTTTAATTAGGGGCATTCAAGTCATTTTATCTATTTTCTTAAGTTTTTTGTTTTTATAAAAACAATCAAACATTAAGGACCTGTTATGTAACTTATATAAGTTTGAAAAACAAAAAATAACTAAATAACCCCATGGACCCCACCATCATCTCTTCCCCATGTCTTCATATCTACACTGGAGACATGGGCGTTGAAGCAGCGGTCGTCGCCCGATGGCGAGAGGGTTTCCGATGGGCGTACGATGCGTAATAAATAGAACCGGCAGTATATGACTTGCCCACATATACACGTTTACATACGCAGGGACCACCACCGGCGACTCACTGCCTCTCCCACCCGTCGCGAACCGTCACCCTGATCACACCATCCCGCCACCACTCTCTCACTCCCTCCTTTCCTACCTCTTCTGCTCCGGCCAGACCGTGGTTTGCCACCGCTTGTTAAACACAACCACTATCACTGCCACCTGCAAAAGAAACCACCGCCACTGCCGCTGCCGATAAACAACGCGATCCGGTGACCTCTCTCTGTCGTTCCCCCTTCTCCGGTTACACCACCACCGCCGTCGCCTGCAAATGTGTCCCCCTTCCCCAAACCCATATCTGACGACCTCTCTTTATCGTTCCCCCTTCTCTGGTCACACCATCGCCGCCGCCTGCAAACGTTTCCCCTTCCCTCAAACCCAAATCCGCGCGATCTCTTTCTCTCTCTCTCTCTCTCTCTCTCCCGTTCCGTTTCTAGATCAGATTTTTTGGGTTTTCAATTTTTTTGGGTTTGGGTTTTAGATTTTTTGGGTTTTCGATATTTTAGTGGTGGCTGTGGTGGTGGTGGTGGTTTGGAGAAGGTAGGTGTGGTGGTGGTGGTGGTGGTTTGATGTTGGGTGTGGTGGTGGTGGTAAACGGGTGTATGTATATGTGTGTATATATATTATAGATAATTACTAAGAAGTCCTTAAAGTTTGATGGGTTTTGCAAAAATAATAAAACAAATAAAATAACTAAAATACCCCTCATTAAATCGAACTTAACAGAAAAAGTTAACGGTCGTTAAGATGGGGGACGAAAACCATTGCAAGGTGTCAAACGTGAGGGATGAATCTGTTAAAACATAGGTGAGGGACGAAAACCGTTGAAATGATCAAACCTCAGGGACGAAAAATGAAATTTACTCATGTTTCTATTTTGATGTTTAGTGTTGAATTTATAGATCAATAATGAGTATGAGCTCTCATGCTAGTAGTCAATTTCTAATGTTGTATTGTTTTTGACTTTGTCTTGAAGCTTGTCTTTTGCATGCTTGATGTCACACACCATGTGTTACAACCTGAGTTTGTAAAACACCCAATACTGAAAGTATTTGAACAACCATTGTTTATCCTTTTATCCATTCCTTCATATAAACTGTAAATCTGTACTGATTTAGAGTCAACTCTTTTTTCAAAAACAAAGAAAACTTCATCTATACTTAAGAAATGTATATTGAAAATGTAGTAGATCGCTTTAAACTTTCCGGCCAAATAGAAACCATGTGATGAATAATGTGTTAGTCTAAAATGATAGGTGAACACTATTATTGGGTCTTTCGGATTTCAGAACCAGAATGGCCCCTGCAAAAAAGGGCAAAGCGAAAGCCAAGTCTTCGGAGTTAACTTCTTCAGCGCCTGCTGCTACCAAGTTCCCTGCATGTATACGCTTCATTCCTCCATCATCGGTTGCTGTCACCATTCATGCCAAGCCTGGTTCAAAAGTTGCCACCATCACAGGTCTTTCTGAATTTGCTCTTTTTCTCTGCTACTGATATTTTTCTTCCAAGGTCTCCTAATGAAGTATATTGCAAATATAGATTTGGACGATGATGCTTTAGGAGTACAAATTGATGCACCAGCTAAAGATGGTGAAGCTAATGCTGCACTCCTTGAATACATAAGCTCGGTCAGTCCTTTGCCACAACTGGTGGATGTTAAGATATTGCAGAAATGTCTTATCTTGTGTATGTGTTTGTTTGTTACTTTGTTGTAAAAAGAGTAAGCAAAGCCATGAACTTGTCGAATTTAAAGAGCTTGCTTATAAATTGCTGCAGCTAATGTTGTTTCACCACTATTGCCAAATGAGCTTTTAGCTAACCTAAAAACGTATAAGCTCGATTGCCTATTATAGTTTACCTGTGAACTTCAAATGATTGTTTTGGTGATTCGAATTAGAAAAGAATAATATCTTAGTTTGTTATAGTTCTGATGGGCATCTTTGATGTTGGCCTTTGGTTTAAGATGAGCTCATGAACTTCTAGAGATTTTGGTGTTCCAATTTCTTTTTCATGTTTTTGATGCGTATAATTTTCGATTGCTAAAATAAACTTTAAATACATGTTTTGCAACAGAAGGACTTAATAATCGTGAATGGCCAAAGTTCATGGTTGTAAATTGGGTTAATGACTTATTAGGGTAAGAAACTATTCGTTTTGTACAAAAAATACCATTGAATGTTTTTTTGTACTCGATATACCATTGAACTATTTTTTTTTGTACACATTATACCATCGCAACCGGGAATAGCCGGTTTTGACGTGGATTTGTACACATTATACCATTGAACTATTTTTTTTGTACACGTTATACCATTGAACTCTTTTTTTTTGTACATATTATACCATTAACCTTTGATATGTTTACAAAAAAAATGTGGCAATGACTAGGCAATGACTTTCTTCAAGACACCACCACTACCACAACCACTACCACCACCTCCCTCCTCCTCCACCACTAAAATTCATTTCTCTACCGGAGTTCCTTAACGACGAAGACATACTCATAGACTTCTTGCCGGAAAAAGAAAAACCCACCACCGACAACAGCAAGGGCTCTTCCACTGGGTTTTACGAGTTCGGGTCGCATATGAGTTCTCCGGTAGAGTTCGTCATGGGTTCCACCGAGATAGAAAGCGACGAAGAGGATTACCTCACCGGGTTGACCCGAAAGCTCTGTAACAGCAGTCTTTCAAGACGATTTATGGAAATCATATTTCAATTTCAAGGTATGCATAAAACATATATTTAAGGAATTGTCACCTTTTTTGTAAGCATATCAAAGGTTAATGGTATAATTTGTACAAAAAAAAAAGAGTTCAATGGTATAATGTGTACAAAATAAATAGTTCACTGGTATAATGTGTACAAATCCACGTCAAAACCGGCTATTCCCGGTTGCGATGGTATAATGTGTACAAAAAAAAATAGTTCAATGGTATATCGAGTACAAAAAAACATTCGATGGTATTTTTTGTACAAAACAAATAGTTTCTTACCCTAATAAGTCATTAACCCTTGTAAATTTGATGTGTATGAAATTTTGATACATAATAGCTTGGTCTTCTTCGCATCAAACAAGACGGGAGTTTGGGTTCGATCTTAAAACTTGTTATCATCAAAGACGATGATGTGCAAATTATGGCGTTCTGTTTCCACTGTTCTTTGTTTCTGGCCATCAACCAGTTTTCTGGCCCCTGTTTTGCTTCTTATAATACCTGGGCTTGCATTATTATGCAGATGTGCATGCTGCTTTCTTCTCATTTTAAATATACATATTTCTTGTAACGAGGGAACGTTTACTTGTTGATATGCTAAATCTTGATAGAATTTTAGTTTCTCATCCCCCGATGCTCAGCTTTCTTGTTTTTGCTCCCATGTACAGGTTATCGGGGTCAAAAAACGGCAGGTTTCGTTGGGTGCTGGGTCGAAATCAAGGGACAAAGTTCTTATAGTTGAAGGGGTATCACTAGAAACGATATACGATGCTCTCAATAGAGAATTACATATTTCCTAATGCATAAAATCCGAGTTATGGCTCCTATGTTCATCATAACCTTATGAGATATGAGCCATATGACCATCATAACAGTTAATGTGATGTCTAGAGATGGGCAAACCGATTAACCGATCCTTCCGTGTTTAGGACTCATTCAATTTTGAGTTCATTGTGTCCTCTAGAATTTTTTTCGTTAGGGTATGTTTGTATTTTTATTTATATTTTGGTTAAACATGAGTATCAAGGTTAGCTTATAATCTCAACTAATTTCTTAGCAGGGAAAATTCATGGTTAAAGGCTTGTAATTTGTATAGTTTTGTTGGTGGAGACATAATTCTTGAAAGTGGAATATGGGACCTACATCAGGATTTTAACAAGGCTTAAAATGATAGAATGTTAAAATGTTTTTTTTTTTTTTTTTTTCAAATTGAGAGTTGAGTAAATATGTATTCATTTTAGGCGAAGTGTCGTGTAAGATGAGGTAGACTAAGACGTGGATCTGAACTGTTAATCACTCCTCTTACGAATTGCATTTCAAAAAGAAATTGATTCGGACATCTTATTTTAATTTGCACCCGGTTTTCATCCAATGATACATGACTACTTTCTAAGTTAACGTGCCGAGTCGAGTCGAATAGTAGGTTAATCGAGCCGAGCTCAAAAAATAATACTAGGTTCAAGCTCGACTCGAGCTCGATGAACTTTTTCAATGTAGGGCTCGAGCTTGAGCTCGAATATTTTTTTAGTTATCGGGCTCGAGCTCGAAGCTTGTTTATGGGCTTGAATTCGTGATCGATTAACTCGTTTATCAACTTGGGCTCGATAACTTTTATATCTTTATACTATTATTAATAAATACATGAGCAAATTTGGCTTAAAAAAAAGGTATGCTCGAATAGCTCGGCTCGGCTCGGCTCGACTCAAAAAATTTATACTATTATTTTGATATTTGATTTAAGGATTTTAAAATAAAGGATGAACACGTATTTAAAATGTATTAATGTGCAAAGGCTAAAAGAATAACTAAAATGATGAGGTATTTCATATAAAGTGAAATGGTGATTCTTATTACTTTAATATCTTATTTTTAAAGAATCGTTTAACTTAAAAAAAAAGAATATAAAAAATTTATCACCGCCACGTAACACACGGTGCACAACACTAGTATACTACTTTAAAGTTATTTCTTCAATATGCCTCTTACTTTTGTAAAAAAAAAGTTGAACGAATTATGGATTTTGTCCTTATATATGTTTTGAGACATTTAATTTAAATATATAAAATATATAACTAAATTACTATTTTTATTAACATATAATAAAATTTAAATATGAAAATTTTATATAAAAAATATCACCGATTAAGATAGACTTTTATAAAATTTTATAAATTTAAAACAGATTAAATACGAAAAACCTCTAAAAAAGCAGGTCATGCAGTTACGAGCTATGACGCAATACCTCTCGAAAAAATTCATCCAGAAAACTTTTACAATTTACACTATGTGAAAAACCTCAAAGTTGTAGGCTATGTTTGGTAAACTAGCTGATAGCTGATAAGCTAGCTGATAGGTGATAAGCTAGCTGGTGACTGATAAGCTAGCTTATGAACAAATCATGTTCGGTAAAAACTAGCTTATGAGTATGTAAAATGACCAAAAACGACATCTTTAATGAATAAACAATTATAAGTATTTTATAATATAATTAAGACAAATTTTTAATAATAAAATTAAAATAAATTTCTAATAATATAATATATTAAATAATACAAACAACAAAAAAAAATTATATAATATAACATATTGAAATAATATAGAGTTTATTATTATTATTATTATATATACACACTATAAATTTAAAATTTGTTAAAATAAACTTTAAAAAAACCTACATTAACTTATAATTTAAATTACTATTAAATATAATAAAATTAAAATTAATAATTTAAAAAAAATAGAATTAAATTTAGATATAAATATTTAACATATTTTAGTTATATAACATTTTAAAAATTATTATATTTATCTTTTGATAACTAAACATATTAAATAATATATAATATAATTAATAATATTTAAAAACAAATAATATATGATGTATAATTTAATTTAATTTAATAATTAATTTTAATTATTAAAAACTAATATTTATGAAAAATTAATAATTAATAAAAATTAATGATTAATAATAATTATTTATTAATAATTAATATATAATTTTAATTGCTAATAATTAATTATTAATAAGGTGTATAATTGGAAAAAGTCACAAAAAGCTTCTTATAAGCTACTCAAAGTAGCTTATCAAAAAGCTAGCTTATAAGCTACTTTTGGTCTTACCAAACATGTATACAGAAAATAAGCTAGCTTATAAGTCAGCTTATAAGCTAGCTTTTTTTTACCAAATAATGCCGTAATGTATGGGTTTTTAACCCAGTTTTTTCACAGTTTTTTTCTTACGCATTATTATCACCTCAACAACCTAAAAACCTCTACATATTTTCACTATGCGAAAAATCTCATCCAAGTTTTTTCAATTTTCAGGGTCCCACCATTTTAACTTTATATCATTTATATTTTTATTTACAAAAATAAATACAATAAAATTATACAAATTAATATTTATTTATATCAAGAAAATACTATTGCATTAATAAAAGGGTTATATTTATAGAGAAACTATCTAGTAAGTTGATATTTATTTATAGTAAAAGTGTATAAAATGTATCTTCAAAGTTGTATAAAATTTAAATTATCAAGAAATCCGTAGAATTCCAACGAAACATTGGGTTATTAAGAAATACGTAAAGTTGTATAAAAGTATGAAAAAATGATAAGGTTAAAAGTATGTACAATAAAAAGATAAACACTTGATCATTTAAAAATTCTATAAAAATATATGCAACACAAATTTAAAAAAAAAAATACTGAAAAATTAAAAGTTAGTTAAAAATATATAAAAAATCGTATAAAAATCTTAACTTTGAGACATTTATTTAAATATATAATAAAATTTAAATACGAAAACTTTATATAAAAAATATAACTGATTAATACGTGACTATTATAAAGTTTTATAAAGTTAAAACAGATTAAATACGAAAAACCTCTAAAAAAGCAGGTGGTGCAGTTACGACCTATGACGCAAAAACCCACGAAAATCTCATCCGAAAAATCTTTACACTATGTGAAAAAGGGAAATTGGCCTCTATACCCATAACCCCACCCCCACTTTAACCTTATACCCATTTACTCTCCATTTAGCAACCCATACCCATGGAAGTTCGTTATAGGTCCGTTATAACTTCGTTAAGGGAATAAGGGAGTTATAACTCCCTTATTCCTTAAGAGGGTTATAACGGACCCATAACGGACCTTTAGGGAGTTATAACTCCCTTATTCCCTTAAGGGAGTTATAACGGACCCATAACGGACCTATAACGGACTTTAAGGGAGTTATAACGGACCTTAAGAGAGTTATAACTCCCTTATTCCCTTAAGGGAGTTATAACGGTCCTATAACGGACTTTTATGGGTACGTTGTTAGAAATACTTGTTAGTTGTGTCAATTTGTAAATTTCTTAAAGTTACTTTCCATTTATGTAAATTGTGGATGAAGCCCATTGTTTAGGGCCCATTCATTTCAAAGCCTTTTAGGCCTTCTAGATTAGTATAAATACTTGTCTTGACTTCATTTGTAGTTGATTCATCATCCACTTCAATTAATCAACCTTTGAGAGTATTACTTTGTGTGTTCAATCCTTGTGTGTGTTGATTTGGAACCTACAATGTACAAGTTCGCGATGCGAGGTTAAACATCTTAAGTCTATGAAATGATAGAAAGTCAAACCAAATAACTAATTATAGGAATATAAAATGTAATTTAAATATAAAAAGAATTTTAATTTTATTATCATCTTGTACGTGAGAGATTTGAAGCTTTTATAATTGTACATGATGTATCGAGATTTGTATCTTTTAGATAAATATATAACTGTGTAAGACACTAAGATGTAAGATGTACAAGTTTAAGAAAATCTCGATACATCATTCTTAAAAAATCGTATACATCATATATTCTTGAAAAATCCTCATGCATACTTATGATGTTTATAATATTTTTAAACAAAAAATATTTAATAACGAACTTGTTTTGAAAATATTGGTGAGAGAATTATAATGGTATACTTTGTAGAAGAAAAAAGAAACGTATTTTAGTTAACTTATGATTATTAAATTTTTAATATTATAAGATTGTAAAATAAAAAATGAAAAAGAAAAATGAAAAAAGAAAAAAGAAAAATGAAAGTATAAATGTAAGACAAAAAACACAAAAATTAATATATATTTATAACATTTTATAATATAATTAAATTCAAAAATATTCAAGATTGAGTTCATCTTAAATGCTGCGTTGGTTTCTTGGTGCTCCGGAAAAGTCTCACCAGGTCTACAAAAGGTACTATTCTAAACACCCTATGGTGTGTGATAATTTAATTAAATGCATTATTGGATCCGATTGGGTTTTAATTTAGAAAAGTTCTCTAAACTAATGTAACCAAAGATTTTGATTTATCCGCTGCGTTTACGGTTACAATTCGCACTAAAACCCTACAACAACAATAATAAAAATAACATTAATAATAATAATAATAATAATAATAATAATAATAATAATAATAATAATAATAATATAGAAGTAAAATGAAATACTATAACTATATTTTTTTACATATGACAAAAATACTCGATAAAACTTCTGGAACAAATAACGATGACAAACTTTCCCCCACTTTAGATAAGACTTATTGAAAGTATTAGTTACTCTGGGTGATATTCTTGTATTCTGTATTAATTCAGATTTTACATCTCATTCAAGATTATAACCGATAGTTTAACAATTAATTAGGATGCATGAAAATGTGTCGACTTTTCAGAAGTTGCTCAAATATTAATTTTAATATTTCATTTACATCTTAAATACTAATTGGTAAGCATTTAGGGATACGAAAATGTGTTAACTCTCAAGGAGTTACTTAGATGCTATTTCTAATAATTTAAACCTCTATATATTTCAGGATGAATATCTGATTAAAGATTGCTTAGTTATTGACAACTACACGGATATGATGTATGAAAATGTGTTTGCTTCTTACGAAGTTACTTAAGTATTAATTTTAATATTTCATTAAAGATTGCATCCACGTTAGTTGCAAATAATTAAGAGTATGAAAATATGTTAGCTTTTAAGCAGTTAAATTAGATATTAACTCTAAAATAGATAGAATTATTAAATCAACGTCTACCAATTTACCTGTTTTTATCCTAACAAAAGCTTTATACCCTTCACTTCTTCTTATAATTGATTTTCCGTAGTTTATAATTCACCAACCAACCAAACAAAAGCTCTTTGCAAAACGACGATTGAAGTTAACTTTTAAAACCGAGCTCCTGAGAAGACAGTTCAATTGCTTCCTTGTGCGATTGATATCTGATTCTTGTACCATTTCATTACTTGTTTTAGAAGATGACAGTAATTCAAGATTTATACTTAGACTGAGTATTATTTGTTTTATTTTTTTTTTCTAGCAGGCTCATGCCATCGCTTTTTGGTCTAACTAAGCAAATTGTACTCTATTAAAATAAAAATAGTAACGCAATGAGCTTTTTATTAAACACCCACACACAACGAAAATCATAACACATGACTTTTGACCCATATCAACTGATATGTTACATTATTGTAGACGCACATGACACACCATACTTGGAGGCATGAATTATTGTCACAGACACGCTCATGCATGCATAACATAAACCCTAACAAGGTAAACTACACACAAAAGCCTCCGATACAATGGCCAGAGCAACATGGCGTTTTGGTGCAAGGTAGGGGCGTACGAACACAAAAATCCTTTTGGCATCTTCCATTGAAAATACCATCGCAATAAAGCCCATCACAACAATGATCAAGTGCCCCACACGGCTGGTTTTCATAAACGCAACTCCTACCCGGGAGTGATTTCCGAGAAAGTTGCAATATCTTCCCATCTTCCAAAAGGATTATTCCAATTTGATCCGGATTTGCCTGCAGAAATGGACGATAAAAGAGGACATTATTCAACTTTGAAGGTGTCTTTGCCTAGTTTGGTTTCTTAATTTCTAATGATGAGAGCTAAGTGAAGGGGTTAGCTAATAATAATATAATATATGCAATACTAAATGTTGGCGCAAGCAGTTTTTTTAGCTTAAGCAATTACTTTATTAACTAACAATATAATACATGCATGTAATGTACTACCTTACTAGTCCCTATTCCTGCATCTTGCACAGTCGTTTGATCTTCCACAACCATGACAATCTCCTTATCGCCATCATTGTTTGAGGAAACACACAAAGTCGAGCTCATACTCGTGATTAAAACAAGAAACAACAACATTGCATACATCTTGTTCATGATGAAAATTATCTAAGGCAGTAAAGTGTTTGTTTCTAATGTTGTGACTTGTGAGTACTGCTACAACTCATCTAGCCTATTTATAGACTTTATTATCTACTATGATCTTAGGTGTAAATATTGTCGTGATAAATGAGATAGAAATTCCATGGCTCTTGTGATGTACACCTTATCTATTTTCCATCAAGTTTACGAGTTACCACAACATATGTGCCATGTATTTATCTTTATACCATTCCATGACTTTATTATCCGATTTACGACCACATATATGGTTACCTTTTTTGGAAGGCATAGCAGCGACGAACCAACAAACGATTACCAAGAACACACACACACACGCCTTCCCGTCGGTATGGGTAGCCCGCTGTCCCGACCCAACTTACGTTGGACTTAGAGGCCAACCACAGTCTTTGACTAAGCTAGGGGGGGGGGGGGGAGGGGGGGGGGGAACTTAGTCTATGACTGGACCAACCCAAAGACTGGGTACTCCTCATGCTATCAAATTGACTCTCCTTGGATTCGAACCTAGGTAGAGTGGGAGGTGCCATCCACAACCCCCCAGGATGTTACCGTCCTTAGAATGACCAACTGAGCTAGACATGATTTGTACCACATATATGCCATGTATTTATCTTTATACCAGTCATATATTTTTGAAGTTTTTTTGTAAACGGGGAAGTTCTTAATTAAATCTAGCATGGAAATATAAAGACTAAGTATACTTTTAATTCTTTGTTATTTTTCTTTTTGAAAAGCAAAATTTTATTAATAACCAAAACCAACAGCAAACAACCCAAGAACTATACAAAGAACCCTCACAGAAAGAATTGCCCAAGAAATAAAAACAAAAGCAAAGGACCACCAGGTTATTGTATTTACATTATAAAGCAAGAGGAGACATCTCAAAAAATCTTGGTTACTTATTGAGAATGAAATGAATAACTAATATTTAAATTAAAAATTCAATCACCCAGTGTATTTTATAGTTTAAATATTTCATGAACCATCTATCGTTAGAGAAAAAAAGTTTATACCATCATGACAGACATTTAATTATCTTTCAATAGACGGACAATTTTATATACTTTTGAGAATTCGCTTTTCTTTTTTTCACGTTTTCTTTGCTGTATTGAAATTCGAAGGACAAATCACATGTGATTTAACTATAGTATCGAAGTTCGGACACTGAACATCTGTAATAAAATCGATATAAGTATTTGTCTATAAATCAAAGACTTTTTCGGGTTTTCTCAATGGAAAACACGTATTCATTGCTTTCCGACCATATATCACACACCGTATTCAAATAAATTATAGCAATTAATTTATTAAACTTCTATAATTACATGTGAAAAAACCACATTTAGTAAGAATCACATGTGATTAAAATCATGTGTGAGAAAAATCACATCTGATTTTATATGTTTTATTCAACTATGACAAATTAATTGCACTAATCTACAACTCAGAAATATAATATATTATATACTTATACAAAAGACACGCGATTATAATGGTATAATTTGTTAAAAAACGTAATTTTAATATATTTTAGTTCATAATATATGATTATTTAGATTATATGATAAGGGTTTAAAATAGAAAATGAAAAAGTAAAGGACTAAAAAAGATTTAATAACTAACTATGGGGGTACAAAGTGTAAATGTGTAAAATCAATTGTTGAACAAAAATAACCGTCAAATTGAGTTATTTCTTTTTATAAGTAGTATAGATAAGCTACCTTATCAATTAGCTTTTGCCAAACGCAACTTATTCACCAGCTAACTTATCAGCCATCAACTACCTTATCAGTCACCAGCTACCTTATCAGCCATCAACTAACTTATCAGTCACCAGCTGATACAGTTTACCAAACATAGCCAAAATGTTTTCAAGAATTTTCCCGATGAAATTGATTTTTTTTTTTGATGAAAAGTTTTAATTTTAACAATGCATACTACTATAATCTTCTCGTCAATACTTTCGAAATGAGTTCAATTTTAAATACCATTTTGATTTAACTATGTATAATCGTCTCGTTGATACCTTCAAAATGACCTCAATATTGAATATTTTTTTAATGGTGTAACTTAAACGTATTTTTTAACATGTTTTACTACGATTAACCAATACGTTATAGCGGCCTATATAGTAACTAAATCAAAAAATATTCAATATTTAGCTTATCTCGAAGGTATCGACGATAATATTATAATAGTGTAACTTATTAAAAAACACAAAAATATAAAACAATTTTATCAAAAAAAATTATATAATATAATTTCATAATATTAAACAATTTAATGATGTATTATAAGATAACGAAATCCAAAAATATTCAATATTAGGCTCATTTCGAAGGTATCGACGAGATGATTATAATGGTATAATTTATTAAAATTAAAACGTATATTATTAATGTATTTTAATAAATGTACGATTATATGTGTTAATATAATAAAAATGCAAAATAAAATATAGAAACTAAAAGGTCTAAAAGTAAATAACTATAAAACTTTAAGGATATAAAGTATAATATTTTAAATAGAAAAATAATAAAAAAATCATTTGTGAGGGAAGGGGGTATATAAAGTTGTAAGAAAATTTGCAGGGGGTAGGGTTAACACCACCCATAATAAACCATCACACGCTGGGCATAGAGACGTACAAGTTTTCATAGGCCATCACAAATATAACCTTCCAATGTGGGATAAGATAGAGGAAGGAATCCATTAACTTTACATACATAAGAAAGTACAAAGGGTGGAGTATTTTTGGAGATCAAACTCGGCTCGAAACCCTACTCAAGTAGCTTGAGCTCGAGCTTGACTCGGTTCAAGTCGAGTCAGTCTCAAATAGCTCGCGAACTGTCTCGGCTTGATTACACCCCACCTCTAATTACCTACATCCACCCCTGCTTGTTGTAATTAAAAGGTTTTTTAACTTTAAAATTATGAAAACTATTGTATTTTTTAGGCACCCCCTAAAGGATAGTTCTGGCTCCGCCCCTGCATATTACCCTTAGTCCGAATTGGTATTTACAAACATAAAGAAAACATTAATCACTTATCAAAGGGTAAAGTTTTCTTTTTAGACTTCTGTAGAAGCCAAAGTAGTAATTAAAATCTTTTTCTTAAATTGTGTATTTCTGGTCTGGGAACAATAATTTTAGGATTGAAGGGGTACATGTTTATATTTTTTAATATTCAAATTAGTATTTAATCACATGTAATTTCTCATGCAAGTTTGAGCAAAACAAAAAAGGGGAAGAAAAGACGAAAAAAAACATGAAAAAACAAAGAAAAAGTAGTATGTTGAAAATATATCAAAGTGCCTGTCTTAATTAGAAAGATAATTAAATGTTCTTCGCGATAGTATATTGTTTTGCCTAATGGAATAATTAATGATTCAATATATATTTGACAAAGTGGTAAAAATGGGTTTGTTATGTTATATAAAAAAATGAATTGGTATGTAAATGTACTTAATCTATAAAGCAATTAATATACATCATCTATTGATTGATTATCATAGTGATTATAAAATTGTAATGAGAATTTGAATCTTTTAATTAGAAGTGGCCAGACAAAACAAAATAAAACTGAAAACCAAACAAAAATAATCGACTAAAACTAGAAATTGATGGTGCGGTATTCACTTTTTCAGAAAACGAAAAATTTGGTTCGATTTTGGTTTTTGTCCAAAAGCCGAACTGTAAAAACCAAGCTGAACCAATTTTATTTTATAATAAAATATTTAATCAATATGATATCGATAAATAGCTAAAACAATCAAATTTATAAATTCATATTCATTTTGTGTAAGAGGAATTGTAATATTAATTTTAGTACCGTTTTATATGTGTGTTTGTCGTGTACGTGTGCTTCAATGACAATCTATTGGTACATATGCGACAATGATCATACATGTTAACATGCATGTGTGCTTATCTCATCTATATGTGTGTAATTGAAGAAAATTTGAGATAATCATTATTAGATTGAAAAGAAATAAGTAAAGAAGAGTAACCATATTTCTACGTAAACCAAGTTTGGTGGTATAAGCCAATCCTAAATCTAAAGTAAACCGAAAAGACTGAAACCCGATCCAAAACTAACAATAAACCAAAAAAACGAACCAAATATGTCAGTTCAGTTTCGATTTAGCCAAAAACCGACTCAAACCAAACTGTGTACACAAGAGGAGGTGGGTATTATAAACCTCAAGTTACACTTTGGTCTCTATTAAAGCTTTAAATATATCCACATTGCACCCTATATTATTAACAACATTACACAAATATTCCCTCTTGCAATTTCTCGACCATGAATATGAGAGAAAACTAATGATAAGGATATAAAATTGAAAATTGAAATGTTATAAAGCTAAATTAAAACTAACTATATGAATATAAAATGTAATTAAAAAGAAAAATAATTAATTTTCAATTATCATACTGAACGCAAGAATTCTGAAGCTTTCATAATTGTACATATGTATCAACAATTGTATCTATTAGATAAATATAGATAACGGTGAAAGATGTACATGTTTCAATAAAAATTCAATACATCGTTCTTAAAAAGTTTCTAAACATAATTATGATATTTTACAATACTGTTAAATTAAAGGGATAATTTCCTTCATGTACTTCTAAAACTTCTAAATTACTTTTATATCCTTCTAAACTTTTAAATTACCTTTATATTATTCTAAACTTTTAAAACTCTTTTATCTGTCCAAATAATTACTTTAATGTTTATTAAATTATTTAAATATCAATAATCATTATCATCAAATTCAATTATTATAAATTATTATATTACCTCTATATTATTTAAACTTTTTTATTTTTCTTAAATATACAATATCGTCCATTGATTATTTTGATCAATGGAAAGTACCCATGAGATTGATTTCAATTGTTGTAGTTTAGCTCTATGTCAAAAAAGACTACTTAACACTTTTCACATCTTTGTATTTTTTTATCACACGGGATTCATGTGACTTATCTCGAAGGATGGAGATCTAGTTGGTGGTAGGTTTTCCTCCTCTCATTCCTTTTGTGTGGTTTTACAAGGTCCAGGCATGACCCACATACCCTCTAATGAATCGCAATTGTTTGGAGGTTACTATTTTTATCACATATTACTTTATCCGGAACTTCCGTAATAGAGTTTCTTTCGACTTTCAGCACCTGAAAGGAAATATATTTTCTACTCGATTATAGATAACTTCTTTATATGGATGATGTCTTTACTTGCAGAACCTCTCATTTATGTTGTTTCCGTTGCAACTTTTTTTTCTCCCATGAATTTTATTTTCCTTATTACATAGCAATCAATATAAATTTTAAATAAGTATAATATTTTATTTTACAATAAGTTTAATCAAAACTATTAGAGCATCTCCAATGAGGTTCCTATAAAAACCTCATTTTTGTATAACTCTTGTTGCCACATCATTTTTACCTCACCAAAATAAGAATCTTTTTTGTGGGTCCCATATAATATTAATAATTACAAAGTTAAGAAAAGAAAAATTAGTAATATGTCACTTCATACTACATATCAATGTAAGAACCAATGTTCTTAGAGCATCCACAATGTACTTTTTCGCAGCTTTTTCATAGGTTTTTCAAAAAGCAAAAATCTTACTTTGAGATTTTTCACATGGGAAATTGGTCTCTATACCCATAACTCCACCCCAACTTTAACCTTATACCCATTTAGCAACACATATGTAGGTTCCAAATCAACACACACAAGGATTGAACACACAAAGTAATACTCTCAAAGGTTGATTAATTGAAGTGGATGATGAATCAACTACAAATGAAGTCAAGACAACTATTTATACTAATCTAGAAGGCCTAAAAGACTTTGAAATGAATGGGCCCTAAACAATGGGCTTCATCCACAATTTACATAAATGGAAAGTAACTTTAAGGAATTTACAAACTGACACAACTAATAAATATTTCTAACATACATATACCTAGTATAAATATATAAGTAAACGAAAGTTCGGCTGCGAACTCAAATCTAATTGTGAACGTGAGGAGAGCCGAGAGCGCACCATGCGACATATTAAATCTGAATAATACATGAATATTCAGACTAAGTATTATGCATTCAATGTGCCCTGCTCAAATAGTTTTAAAACTTAACTATGAACGATAAGAACTTGTTTAAAATCAGGAAATAATTTCATACAAAATATAAAGAAAAATGAAAGTGTACCTTGAGCAATGCCTTTCTTTTTTCATCTAATGAAGCCTTGTCCAGAGATGAAAGTTTTTTTTTTTTGTTGAGCACATTAACGATGACCCCAGAGCCCAATACTAGTTCCCTCGTCTTATAGTCGGAAGCCATTAGCAAATGAAGGGAAGTATTCCCATTGCCATCTCTTTCATTAATAAGGATTGTATTAGGTGAATCATCTTGAATGATTAATTTAATTGCTTCAATTTGGTTATCATTGATGGCTACAAGGATGTTTCTTTCTTTCCTATCTATAATCTATGTGTTGCCTGGACATTCATCCATAAGATCACGCATTATCTTACAATAACATTTACTAGCTGCAATATGAATTGCATAAGTGTTTATGCCAGCTACTATAATTCGTTGATATCTAATATTATTGTCTGCATCTAGTACCGCACGTGCTACTCGACGGGTATTATGGAAAATCGCAAAATGCAATGGTGTCCAACCATGTTTATCTAGAGCATAAAGTAGATCAGTCTTGACATATAGTAAATGCTTAAGGAGTCAGAGAAAAACAATCAAGATACACCAATTATATTCTAAAGAAAAATGGTTTATTGACAACTACCTACACAAATCTTTAAGGAATTAGTAAAAACCAAAAGAATAAAAAGATAGCTAAACTTTGGAACCCAAATTATCCCTTAGGGGGGCGTTTGGTTTGCTGGAATCCTTAGGAATCTGGAGGAATTGGAATCCAATTCCCAGACATCCTCATGTTTGGTTGGTTTTTAAGGATGAAATTGGAATCTGCAAAAGGGAATTCCATCAGATGAGGCATTTTAGACTCCTTTAGCATATGGAAGGAATTCAAATTACATGGACTTAGGAATGAAATCAGGACTCTGAATGATTAAGAGATGTCCAGGATAGTAAATCATTCAGAGGGTTTTAGAACCATTAAGAGACAGTCCAACTTTTTAATTACCAAATATGATTCACCTCTTAACGATTTAGATATTGCTTCTTAATAGAACTGTTAAGAGGTAAACAAACGTCACCTAAACCTATTCAAGTGATTGGATATCACTAATTATAATCAAAGTATTAAGTAGAAATATTAAATAAATTTGACGTGAACTACAATTGAAAAAGAGCATTCGTATTATAAATACACCAAAAATAAACTATAAAAAAACCTTTATTGTGGATACTCTTTTTTGTGACATCCATAAATATATAGTGTTGTAAATGAGATCTTTTATATGTATGTGAAGCGACATGATCAATTTATTGATGTGAGAGACAAAAACATAAAATTTAAAGAAAATTTAAATGAAATAAGATTATAACATGTTCCACGTGATTTATGTGACAAGAATTGGACAAAGAATTTGAGAACATCCAAAATTTATTAGCTTAATTATATGGACGACAAAAAGTTGATTATATATAATTGAATTAAAAATAAAAATTACTTTTTTCATTCACGCCCATCAGTTATATGTATATTATATTATCAGAAAAAGAATATTAACTTCAGAGAAAATATCAATTTTGAAAGGATACCGACCTTTGCTTACCTCTAACCAAAAGTTTCTCTCATGAAACTTGGGGTTTAACTTTGCTTTATATATGTTATTGTCCATAAAAACTAAAATATTATTTTGAATTAGTGATAGGTTTCTCTAATAAATGAGATAAACAATCCAATAATAAAGATAAATAATTAACAATGTGTTTTGTCAAAATACTAAGAGCATCCCCAATACAAGGTTCTTGTTAGTAAAAAGTGCAGAAACTAGCATTATGGAGATTTCTTATAAGATCTCAAACTCCTCTAGGTTTAGAAATAAGAACGGTGGCTCATATGTTGATGTGTGATATGAACTATGAAGTGACATATTACTAATTTTTCTGTTTTTTTACTTTGTAATTATTAATAGAGTAAACTACGATTTTTGTCCCTGTGGTTTGATGATTATAACTATTTTGTCCTTGTGGTTGAAAAATTGATTTTTTCGTCCTTGTGGTTTCAATTTGTTTCTATTTTGGTCCTCGCCTCTAACTCTGTTAACAAAAGGTCGTAAATTGTAAAAAAAATTGAAAAGTTACATATTCAGTCCTTATGGTTTGTAGAGTTATAAATATTTATGCTTAAATCAAAAAAAAAAAAAAAATATAACTTCTATATTGGTTTTTTCTTTTTTAGTTTTTAGTATTTCTTTATTATATTTCTATATTATATACTATACACATTTTTTTAAAAGACTATATATATACACACATATGTTTGTGTTTTGTTAATGTAAATTCTTTTCTTTTTAGGTTTTTATTATTTTTTATTATATTTCTATACTATATACAACATTATATATATATATGTATACTTTTTAATTTAAATATTAAATAATAAATGTAATTAATAAAAATAAAGTATAAATGAGTATATGGATTTGTGTGAGTAAAACGTATTTAAAAAAACAACCGATTGGCATAAAATAAAACTAACTTTTTTCACGAGTAATATTAAACTTTTCTAATGATAATTTAAAATAAGTAAAATTAATTGTTTACTCACGCTAATAAATAAAAATCTTACTTATTTTAAATACCATCCAAAAATGTAAACCATCCGTCAATTCCAAAAGTTATCCGAATCTTTTCAAATTCAGACATAGAGTGGTAACCCTGAATCAACATATGAAACAGTTAAAATGCCTGTAAGTAGCACAAAGCCACTTAGTACAACGGATGTACTGTAGAAATGGCTTTATTGACGTTCACCCCCAGGACTTCCATTCAATTATTGAAATACCGGTGTATTTCTATGAATGTTCCGACAAAGAAACAAATTCCTTGTGTGCACAGTGTTGAAAGAATCAGCATAAAATGCTTTAAAAGGCTCAAAATAGTGAAAAACATATTCACTGACTCGATGTGCAAGAAATGAAGTTCGAAGGCAGGGCAGCTTCCTTCTTTTTCAATATCGACTTTCCGAATGAAAATCTGATAGATTATATGCTGCGTCCCCGTGCTTGAAATGAAACATTTTCTTGTTGAGAAGAAAATGAGTAGCTGGTGGGGTTTAATCGAGAGTCGGCATTGGGCTTTGCCTTGATTCAATATCAGTCACCAAAGAACGTGAACCGATAGATTATGTGGTTGCCCGGCTTAGAAATGGTTGGTGCAGAGTTTTAATTTTCTTTTAACTCTGTGCTCACACCCTCCACTTCTTTTAATCTTTCTCACTTCTAACCAAGCTCTCATATTCCATTTTTCCGCTCTAACACTATGAGAATAACCCAACCGGATGAGTTATCTCCCCCACACTTTGATTGAGACCCTTCACCCCTCATTTCTCTCAGGAATAACTTCTTGGGTAGGGCTACCGGCGCTGGCAGTCCATAGAAGTTTAATAACCTCACTCCCCGTGAAATATGTTTCCTAAACATGCAAAATCGATGATTCATCGGTTGAATCATATAGCCTTTGATAAAGTTTGCTCAAAAGATGTATAGAAACAAGACATGAGCAAAAAGATATCTCCAAACACTTATATATATTGAATGCACATGAAAAACAAAGAACTGTTTGAGAAAAACTGTTTCAGCAGATGATATGATCAAAAAGGAATGGTTCAGAAAGATAGGAAAATATCTATATGAACGATATATAGATATATCTGTATGAAACAAAGTGTATCGGACTGATCAAACGAACGCTTAGACGCAAATTGGAATTTCAAACGAGTGTATTACCATCGAATAATTGGATCGTTTTAGAGACATGGTAATAACTAAACAAGAAGAACATAAACCGGTGTGTAGGAATACTTAAACAGTATAAGAAAAGATAATACACAAGTATCAATCTTTGGAAACACACGGTTTAGAAAACATGCGTCAATTCCTCAATATGAAAACATTTAAAATTCACTTCTAGATTCATGAAAAACTTTGAGAATAGAGAAGTGATTTGAACAATTATGAAAACTGTTTTCATACTCGAAAGTTGTTCATCTTTCAAATATGTGTTTATACCAAACTATATATATACATCAAAGCTCCCCCTCGAAATGTGAAGTACCTACAAAACAGAGAATAGAATTTGGTATTCATGTAAAAAATGAATCCACGTTAGTTAGTAGCTCCCCCTCAAAAATATCTTGTACCAAAACTGGAATGACCTCTTTTTGTTTTATTTATTTATTTATTGACTCCCCCTCAAACAAAGAAACACACTTTATTAAACTGAAAATGAAAAACAAATGTAGAAAGAAAATATACAAAGAAATAAATTTTGAAAATACTATTTCAAGTTTTCAGAGTTCGCATACCAAGCTTGGTGATAAGAAAGTTAAACCTCTTTTCATCCAAAGCTTTAGTAAACAAATCTGCCAACTGAAATTCAGTATTTACAAAATAAAGTTCTATCGTACCTTTCTCTACATGATCTTTAATAAAATGATACCTGATATCGATGTGTTTGGTCTTCGTGTGTTGAACTGGATTGCAAGAAATAGCAATTGCGCTCTTTGAATCACAGTAAATCGGGATCTTATCAAACTTGAATCCGTAATCTCGTAACTGGGTACGCATCCAAATAATCTGAGAACAACAGCTTGCAGCAGCTACATATTCAGCTTCGGCCGTTGAAAGTGAAACACAATTCTGCTTCTTGGATGCCCAGCTAACAAGCTTATCTCCCAAAAACTGTATATGTCCTGTCGTGCTCTTTCTATCTAACTTGCATCCTCCATGATCCGCATCAGTATAACCTGTCAACTCATATCCTGAACCTTTAGGATACCATAGACCAAGATTAACAGTACCTTTCAGATATCGAAAAATACGTTTGACCGCTTTAAGATGAGAGACTTTAGGCTTTGACTGATAACGAGCACAAAGACATGTCGAAAACATTATATCAGGTCGACTTGCAGTTAAGTACATTAAAGAACCAATCATTCCTCGATAAGTTGTCACATCGACAGCTGTTCCATCAGGACCATAATCTAGTGCACAACTTGGTGACATCGGTGTTTTCATAATCTTAGCGTTTTCCAAATTATATTTCTTTAAAATATCTTTTATGTACTTTGCTTGATTAATGAAAATGCCAGCCGATAATTGTTTAACTTGCAAACCAAGAAAGAAATTTAATTCTCCCATCATCGACATCTCATACCGAGTCATCATGAGTTTAGAAAAAGTGTCACAAAAATTAGGACAAGTAGACCAAAAAATAATGTCATCTACATAAATTTGTACCAACATAATATGCTCGCCTTCACGTTTTATGAACAAAGTATTGTCGATTTTACCTTTGGAATAACCAGACCCAACAAGAAACTGAGATAAGGAATCATACCATGCCCGCGGTGCTTGTTTCAAACCATATAATGCCTTATCGAGAATGTAGACATGATCAGGATGATCTTGATCAACAAACCCTTCTGGTTGTGAAACATATACCTCCTCTTTCAAGACACCATTTAGAAACGCTGTCTTCACGTCCGTTTGATAGACAGTGAAATCTTTGTGTGCCGCATAAGCTAGAAACATCCTTATAGCTTCAATACGAGCAACCGGAGCAAATGTCTCATTGTAGTCTATTCCTTCTTGTTGTCTGTATCCTTTGGCAACCAACCTTGCCATGTTGCGAACAACAATGTTATCCTCATCTTTCTTGTTCTTAAAAATCCATTTTGTATCAATGATGGATTTTCCTTCAGGTCGAGGTACGAGTCTCCAGACTTTTAATCGTACAAACTGATTTATCTCTTCTTGCATAGCCATAAACCAATCTGGATCTGCAAGAGCATCAGCAACTTTCAGTGGTTCAACATTGCTCAAAAATGCAGCAAACAAACATTCATTCGCAGTTGCCGATCGTGTTTGCACTGGAGCATTCGGATCACCAATTATTTGATGAAGTGGATGATCACGTGTCCACTTAGTTGTATGAGGGAGAGGCCTGTACAATTGAAGATCATAACTAGAATTAGTATATGAACTTATAGGAACTTCTTGCAAAGATTCAAATGAAGGAACAATTTGTAAATCTTGAGAATAATCATCAAACGTTGATTCCATTCGAATTGGAATCGGATCTGAAATATCTTCACTTGAGCCAATATCTGCCTCTTGAATTTGGGAACTATCAACAATCGGGATAATCTCTTGATTCTCGGGAATCGGAATAATCGAATTCTGAACTTGAGGACTTTCTACACTTGATGTATCTTCCGAGATAGTCGAAGTCGTCGGACCAGAAATAGAAACTGGTTCCTGAACATTTACTGTTGTTTCCCTGTGAATAGACGAAGAATTGTTAGTTGTTGAATCGGACGATGATGAACCAAAATATTCATTATAAAAATTTTCAAACAATAAATCCAAGTCAGAAAGATTGTTTGTAGACGTTGACGCTCCATCCTTTTGCTTTGTTGGAGTAACATGATCTGGATTAACCAAGTTAACCGCTAAAACACCAGTTAAACCGGGTTCTGAACTGTCATGTTCAGAAGCCATTTCAGCATATGGATCAAACATAACATTCGAACTTTCCATCACCATCTTTGTCCGTTTGTTATACACACGATATGCAATCGAGTTCTTTGAATAACCAATGAAAATAGCTTCATCTGATTTCGCCTGAAGCTTGTGTCTATCCTCTCTATCATTCAATACGAAACACCTACAACCAAATACTCTAAAATGCCCTATGTTAGGTACTTGATTATTAATAAGCTCATATGGTGTTTTACCAAACCAGTTGTTCACAATTGAACGATTCTGTGTATAGCATGCCGTATCAACCGCTTCAGCCCACAAAAACATTGGTAACTTTGAATATGCAAGCATCGTTCTAGCTGCTTCTACCAAAGTTCTGTTTCGACGTTCAACAACACCATTTTGTTGTGGTGTACGAACTGCGGCGAAAGTATGTTTGATACCAACCGACTCTAAGTAACCACCAAGTACTTTGTTCTTAAATTCAGTTCCATGATCAGAACGAATTTTCTGAACCTGTGACTGTAAGTTCACTTGAACCTCTTTCAGAACAGAAATGATAATCTCAGGTGCTTCATCCTTAGAGCGTAAGAACTTTACCCATGTATATCTTGAGTAATCATCAACCATAACTAGAACATACTTCTTGCCATTAATACTCTGAACGCGCATCGGGCCACACAAATCCATGTGTATCAATTGTAACGGCTTTTCTGTTCCATGCTCAATCTTTGACTTGTGCGAAACTCGTTTCATCTTCCCTAACTGACAAGCGGAACAAAGATGATCTTGTTGAAATCTCAGATCAGGAATACCAATAGCTAAGTTTCCAATCACCAACTTATTCAAACCTTTGAAATTCAGATGTGACAGTCTCCTATGCCACAAAACACTTTGTTGATTAGAAGCCTTTGATAACAAACAAAGAGTATTCTTAGCTTTAACATCTCTCAAATCAATCTTATACAGATTACGCCTTCTAGTACCAACAAGTAACTCCTTTCCAGACTCAGTCTTAACAACACATCGCCTCTTCTTGAAACCAACTTCGAGATCTTTATCGCAAAACTGACCAATGCTAAACAAATTATGTCCTAAGCCCTCAACCAACGAGACTTTCTTAATCGTAACTTTGTCTTGAATCACATCACCATATCCAACAATCGGAGCATATTGTTCATTACCAAACTGAACTGAACCACAAAACTTTGGTTTGAAGTTATGCAAAATCTCCTTACGTCCCGTCATGTGTTTCGAACAACCAGAATCGAGATACCACACATGACGATTCTGCAAAAACAACTAGGTCACTTTAGGTACCCAACGCAATTTGGGTCCTAAGGGGTTAGAAGATTTATGTGCAATTGATATCCAAGGTCTTTTCTTATAGAGATAAGGATTATAATCATGAAAAGCACTATTGTTTACAAAATCATGCAAGCCACAATTTGAACAACAAAATTTATCACGACGCAGATCAACAAATTGCTTTATTGAAAAATTTCGTGGAACAGATACACGATTATTGGAGGAAAAAGCAACATTGTTTCGTACATCATGACTAACTTTGGTATTACTAACACTAGATGTAGGGCTACATGAATTTGTGAACTCCTTCCTCCTCCAAACTTGTTTTACTTGTCTTCTTTGAAAATTATCTGAAAAATCAGACGCACTTGAATTAGTAAAAGATGAATAATAACCATTCTTTTGTTGAACATTCACTTTCTGTCTTGAATTCTGTGGATACTGAAAGGATTTATCTTTTGATTTATTAGTATCCTCAGAAAAATTCCTTTGTATGGGCTTTGAATTAGATAAAGAAGATTGACCTTCATGCACTTTCGGTTTATCATATGAAACATGCTTTGCTTGTTCTTTTTCAGAATGAGAAAGACTAGACGAATCAAACTTTTTATTGTCATTCACCATAGAAGTCATTGCTTTTGTGGAGAATTCAGCTAACTTATGTCTAAGTCTTTTGATCTCACATTGAAAGAACTCCTTCTGTTTTTCACAATCTGTTTCCACAACAGGTTCTTTCTTATGTGCAACAAACATTTGTTCTAAAGCTTTCTTTTCACTTTTCAAGACTTGTTCTTTCCTTTTGAATTGATTCCTTTCATCAGATATCTGATTTTGCAAGGCAACAATCTGGTTTCGAAGTTCTAAAGATTTCTCTTCAGAAGATTTAGTCACCGATTGAAATTGTTGTCTCTCGAAATCCATCTTAATTGTTAAATCAGAAATCTTGGAGGAAAGATCAAGAATGTTTTCTTCTAAAACTTTTCTTTCTTTCTCAAACTTGTTTCTTTCAAGAATAAGAAGTTGCTCAAAATCTGAAATTTGATTTGAAAGTTGAGCATTTCTTAACTCAAGTGACGTTACTTTAGAAACAGCTTCAGACTCAACAAACTTTTTAGCTGAACACACACAACATATAGAATTTACAATGGTAGAGAGTTGAAGTGCATTCTCAGATTTTACACTATCTTCTGAAGTAGTTGAAGCACAAACAAATAAAGTGTCAGAAGTATTTGCACTCTTATGTACAGAGGAACTTGAATTTGAAAATTTCTGCAATTCTCCTTTTAATTTGAAAACTTGTTTTTGAAGATCAGAAATTTTACAAAGCATTTGATCTTTTTCAGAAGAATTCATTCTTCTTTCATCATCAAGATCTTTAAGAGTTTTATAATATCGAAATTCGTAAAATTTACTGTTATCAACCGGAGAATCATCAGATTTGAACTGTTTAAATTCCTCTTCTGAATAACTTCTGATATAATCATCAGATAATGAAATTTCCCTTTTACTGTAACTGTCATTCAGACGTGCATAGTTGAAAGGAATTTGAACATTATCTTTTTGCTTTCTACGCTTATCATGTTCAGCTTCAACTTCCTCAGATGATCTTGTAAAACGCATTCTATACTTCTTGTCCAGATTAAAATAGATAGTATCATAAAGTGTAGGAACAAATCTGATTGCACGTTTCAAGTAATGAGGATTTTCAAATCCCAAACCTTCTCTAACATTATAAGCTTTGAACTCTTTTGGTTTATTTAGAAAAATTGTTTGATCAGTCTGTCCTCTTTTTAAAAGCATGGTTTCAACCTTTTTAATATGCCCAAGTAAAACTTCTTTTTCTTCAGAAAGTGTAGAAAATTTCTTTTGAATGTCATTATACTCCTTTTCCTTAATAGAAAGTTTATCTGAAATTTCAGACAATTTAGCTTTCTGCTTATTATCAGAAATGACAGATTGTTCCAAAAACTTTTCATTTTCTTTCATCAGATATTGCACAAGATGTTCATTTTGAGCATTCTTGTCGGAAAGCTCAACAATTAAAGCATCATTCTGTTTAGAACGAGCTTCCCATTTATCTGTGAGCAATATCTGAGCCTTTAACCTCTTGTCAAGATTTTCCATGTTCGCATTTAAAGACTTGATGAACGCATCAAATTCGACATAAGGATTAAGATTTACCTCAGATACGTCCTCATAAGAATGATCGTCTGGTTTTGCCATCAAGCAAAGTTGATTTTTAGCTGAAGAATCATCATCCTCTGAATCTGAGCCTATCACCACATCCTCGGTTTCATCATCACCTTCAGAACCATCAGACACATTAATAATCTCTATCGCTTCATCATCTGAACTAACTGAATCATCCATTATGCCCACTGATTCATCAGAAGAATCAACAAACCAATCATCAAGAGAATCAGCAAGAGAATCATCCGAGTCATGAGGATTACAACGCCTCAAAGAAAAATCAGTCTTTCGTCCACTCTTAGGAACCATCTTTGACATAAATGCTTTAACCATCATGCAAACAGCATCATCAGATTCATCGTCAGTGGCGTTTAACCAATAATCTTCTTCAGCAAGTAAAGCTTTTCCTGATTCGTTCTTCTTTGCCAAAGAAGCTTTATGACTGTAGTATGAATAATCTTTGACTCCAGCATTCGGACACTCTCTCGCAAAATGACCTGGCTTTCCACATTTAAAGCACTTTTGAACTTCATCAGTCTTTTTCTCATCTTGCTCTTCGATTCGCTTCTCTCCAAACTTCTTCTTCTCCTCATACTTGCCTTTTTCATAATATCTTGCGGAATCAGTCTTCTTATCACTCCTCTTGTCATCATGTCTACCTCTGTACTCAGACTTCCGAGAGGTAGATGAATATCGTTGCTTATTGGAAGACGGTTGCTTATAAAATCTCCTTTGAAAAGCTTTCGTCATCATTGCCATTGCTTGTTTAAATTAAGCAACATCAACATCTGAATCACTGCTAACTTCCGGAGTATCAGAAGAATCACTTCTTGCTCTTGATCTATGAACTGCTTGTTTCCCTCTTTTATCAGCCATTAAAGCTAATGTATCTGCCTTCTCTTTCTCAGATTTCACCTTTGCATCCAAAGCATCTTGAACATCATCTTGACTCTGTTTCAAGATCTCATACACAACATGGATATCTATGTCAGCTAAAGACTTGTTCTGAAAGACAGAGTTGGAATAAATCTTCCAGACAGGCTGAAGATTAGTGAGAAACTTGACGTTGTTCTCAATCTTCGTCTTAGTGATGCCATTCTTCCGTAACTCATTCAGCAAATCGCAGAACCTTTCATAGGTATCATCTAACTTTTCATCGTCTCTTGCCTTGAACTGCTCGTATCGTTTGATAATATTCATTACTTTCATCTGAGTACCAACACTTGTACCAAGCATCTGCTTCTCAATCTGATCCCACATTTCCTTGCCAGTGGAATTGTGACTGTCAATGGTAAAATATATATCATTTGGAAGACCCAATAACATGAACGATTTAGCCAACTTATCAGCTTTATGTCTGTTTTTCTCTTCAACAGTCATATCCTCAAACTTTTTGATCACCGTATGAGCAGCAACTGGAGGATCAGAATCAGGTTGTGCCGGTTTTTCCTCAGTAAACACTTTGGGACCTTCTTTCAACGATAAACGAATGTAGTCTCCCAAATCTTGTCTGTCGATGAAATCCAAGAATCTGTCTCGCCACATATTGTAATCTCCTCTGAAAAGAACTGGTGGCTTGGTATCGGAACCAATTGCTAACGCTTCTCTTGTCGTCATGATGAATTATACGGATCTTTTGATCAGTAGATGATTAAATCTGAAATTGTTGAAAAATGCACCGAACGGTTTTCCTTGAAAACTTGAAGTAAAGTCAAATACTCTGAAACACTAAAACAACTGATAGTTAGTAACGCAGAGTATATTCAGAAAAATTAAAACTTTTAAAATCGGACAATTAGAAAAATTTGCTCTCCAAAAATCACAAAGACTCGAGACTTAGTAAAAAGAAAACGAAACACAAAAACCATGAAATGACTCAAGATACTCAAAGACTTAAAAAAAATAATATGGCTCGAATTATAAAAGTCAAAATTCACTCAAAAATTAAAATGGTTCGAGACATATTGAAAAATACTCAAAAAGAACACTAGACTCGAGATATCTTGAAAAATATTCAAAAATTGAAGCACAAGACTCGAAATACTGAAAAATGGGTCAAAATACGGTATCCACACGCCAAAATACTCTCGAAATATGCTCAAATTACACTCCTACTCGAGATACAATCGAGATACACTCGAGACCTGATCTCACGCGCCCTCACGCGCTCGGAACGAGACGAAACACGCCTTCACGCGCCAAAAATGCGGACCACGCGCTCGAGATGAAAGTCACGCGCCTCGAGATACACGCACTGACCTTGACTCGAGATGACAGCTGCTCTGACGCGTCAAATGATTCCCACGTGCCTCGAGTTGCGTCTACACGCGCCTAACAGCTGCAAAAAGCTGACGCGTTTGTCTTTTGTCTCCCACACGCCTGACGAGGCTGAAGAAAGCTGACCAAGTCTTACACATCTCGAGACAAAAGGCTGACATTTCACGCGGCTCGAGATAGAGCTGTCTTTTCGACACGTTTTCACTCTTACCTGACCCACGTCTCTTTCACAAAAAGACTCGAGATGTTCACGTGACTCGAGTTGATGCACGTGACTCGAGATGAGTCGAGATGCTTCCCACGTCTGATACACACACGCTTTCTTAGACTAGCACGTGACTCGAGAGTTGACCAGCTGACTTTTTTCTTGAATAAGACAAACTCACGAGATAACCTTCACTTTGACTACACACTCGAGAGTTGACCAGCTGACGTCACTCGAGATGACAACGTGTCTCGAGTTGATGATGACCAGGCACGCGACTCGAGATCAGCTTTCTTGTCTCCTATGAGCTGACAGACCACACTCTCTCTCTTATCTTTAATATTCAAGTACACTCGAGATACTAAAAAAATATTAAAAGGACACTCGAGATGACTCTCGAAATGACACACGAGCTGACACACGAGACACGCGTCAGACTCGAGATAGACTCGAGATAGACTCAAAAAACTCAAAATTTGAAAAATATGCTCAAAAATTTGAAAAATACGCTCGAGATAGCAAACTAAGACCCGAAAATTTCAAAAATACACTCGAGACATAACAACTTCTTCTCCAAACCTCCATTGAAGGACCTCCATTGATGAACTTCGAACAAAACCTCGAAAATCCTTCATTTTAGGCTCAAAATTCATCAAATCTTCACAATTAAACACCAAAAACTCAAATCTAACAACAAAATAACATCAAACTACATCCAAATCTTCAAATCTTCAAGATCTTCAAGCTCCAAATCAAAATTTCACCATTTTTGCTCCAAACTTCAAAAACTCCAAAAATTACCTTCAAATCTTCAAATCTTCAACAATTTCACTGATCTCCTGCTCTGATACCACTTGATAGATCTGAATATCAATCCACCATGATTAAGAAGCTTCAATTTCAATCACAAATCTCACTTTTATTAATATGAAGAATATGAACACAATACACACTCTCAACTTTCTCTCTCCTCTATCAAACTCTAGATCTGACAATTACGTATCTCTAACTTCTCACCTTCACATTCACAATCACAATGAAATCTAACTAACACAAAAGCTTTTATACCCCTAGGGTATTTACACTCAGCTCCCCTCAACTTTACAACAAATACAAATATAAACCCAAACTTGAATACAACTATATTTTTTTTAACCCTAACAAATAATAATTAATAGTTTTACTTATTTTTTATATAGTAACAAAGATCTTACTCGTGAAAAAAATTGAGTTCTATTTTATATCAACCAGTTGTTTTTATTAAATATGTTTTACTAACACTAATCTGTATACTCATTTTTATTTTACTTTTTTTATTAACTGATTTTATTTTTTAATATTTATATTAAAAAGGATATATATATATATACAGTATAGAAATATAATAAAGAATAATAAAAAACTAAAAAGAAAAAGATAATTTAAATTAAAAAACACACATATATGATGTTTATATGTGTACATAGAAATATTAATTAAAAATAATAAAAAATTAAAAAAACAAATACCAATATATAAGTTTTAAATTTTTTAAAATTTATGGATAATTATTTATAACTCTATAAACCACAAGGACTGAATATGTAACATTTCAAAAAAGAATTTTTTTGGACATTTTAACAGAGTTATAGGTAGGGATAAAAATAGAAATAAATTGAAACCATAACGCCGAAAAAATAATTTTTAAACCACAGGGACGAAAATCGTAGTCTACTCTTGTTAATATTATATGGAACTCACAGAAAAGGTTCTTATTTTGGTGAGGTGGAAGTGATGTGACAACAAGAGTTACAAAAATAAGGTTTTTATAAGAACCTCATTGAAGATGCTCTAATAGTTTTGATTAAACAAATTGTAAAATAAAATATTATAGTTATTTAAAATTTATAGTGAATCTTGTGTTATAAAGAAAAAAAGTTACAACGAAAACAACATAATTGAGAGGTTATGCAAGAAAAGACATTATCCATATAAAGGAGTTATCTATGATCAAATAAAAAAAATATTTCCTTTTAGGTGCTGAAAGTCGAAAGCAACACTATTATGGAAGCTCCGGATAAAGTAATATATGATGAATATAGTAACCTCCAAACAATTGCGATTCATTAGAGGTATGTGGGTCATGGCTGGACCTTGTAAAACCCCACACAAAAGGAATGAGAGGAGGAAAACCTGCCACCAACTAGATCTCCATCCTTCGAGATAAGTCACATGTATCCCGTGTGATAAAAAATACAAAGATGTGAAAAGTGTTAAGTAGTCTTTTTTTGACATAGAGCCAAACTATAACAATTGAAATCAATCTCATGGGCACTTTCTATTGATCAAAATAATCAATGGACGATATGCATTCATAGGAAATTTGAAAATATAAAATATATATGGTAAGTCAATTATTATCGAAATATGAAAATATATAATATGACAATGTTTCATTGAATTTTATAGGATATCATAGTTTATAAGTTTTTGTTGGTTCACAAACGATTTTGCCTCTATATATATAATATCAACATATGTATATATAGACTGCCATGTATTATAACAAATAAGTAACTAGACTGCCATGTGTCTAAACATACATTAGTAGTTCAACAAGCCATTCAATTCATACTCCTTAAATCTCTCCTTAATTAGTTTTATTTTATTTGTAAGTTACATTACTACCCTTATAATAAGGTTTGTAGGTTACGTTTAAACCATTACTTTTTCATTATCATTTTAGCCAATATGAACATAGAATACTGTATATCGACTAAAATTTATTAAAAACATTTCTACTTTCTACAAATTATACCATTGTAATCCCTTCGAAATAAGCCTAATATTGAAAAATAACTAAAATATTGTTGATCCAAGCTCTCATAAGTCTGATGAAATAATGATAACCTTGATGCTACTTAGTGTAAATATTTTATTTACACTCAAGCTTGAAGAATTATCATTGAGAATGTTTTGTGATAATTCTTTCTTTAAGTCAAGCGTCGCTTATCATAATAGATATCTTTATTAGGGACACTATGAGTTTGTTCATTCATCTCTGATGTAAGATATACAAGAATGAAGTATCAATCCCCTAGACAATAAAGTTAAGCTCAAAGAATCATCAGCGATGTCGAATAAGTAGTGATAGAGTCAAGGCTAAGAGGTTGTTCTTCAAACACACATCAGTCTTCTATCTTTGTTGAAACCTCTCTTCTTATTCTTTCTTTTCTATCTTTCTCACTAGTGCATTAGTGAAAGCTTAGTGTTAAACTTTAGATTGTTTAGATTGATATCTTTCCTTGTCTATTTCCGCAACAATCTTGTAAATTCAGTTTGCTAATAAACAAAGAATTTGAAAGGGAAACTTTGTGTCAAATTGTATTCAACCCCCTTCTACAATTTCTTACAACTTGAAGGTCACTCATTAGGACCAACAAATACATTTTTTTTAATTCTTTTATAAACTATAACATTATAATTCGCTTATCAACAAAGAAAACGTGAAAAAAAGAAAACCGAATTGTCGAAAGTATATAAAATTGCCCGTCTATTGAAAGATAATTAAATGCATGTCATGACGGTATAAACTTTTTTTGTCTATCGATAGATGGTTCATAAAATATTTAAATTATAAATACACAGGGTGATTGAATTTTTAGTTTAAATATTAATTGATCATTTCATTCTAAATAAGTAACTTAGATTTTTTAAGATGTCTCCTCTTGCTTTATAACGTAAATACAATAACCTGGTGGTCCACAGTCTTTTGCTTTTGTTTTTTTGCTTGGGTAATTCTTTCTGTGAGGATTCTTTGTATAGCTCTTGGTTTGTTTGCTGTTGGTTTTGGTTCTTAATAAAAATTTTGCTTTTCAAAAAAAATACAAAGAATTAAAATTAAAAATATACTTAGTCTTTATAAACCCGCAATAACATGCGGGCCTCATATTACTCGTTTACTATATCATGGTACCATTTAAAATTTTAAATTCTATCTCCATGCTAGATTTAAGAACTTTCCCGTTCAAAAAAAAAAAAAAAAAAGAACTTCAAAAATATATGAATGGTATAAAGATAAATACATGAATAAATGTGGTACAAATAATGTTTAGCTCGGTTGGTATTTCTAAGGATGGTAACATACTGGGGGCTATGGATGACATTCTACTCTACCCGGGTTCGAATCTAAGGAGAGTCAATTTTAGGGCATGAGGAGTACCCAATCCTTGGGTTGGTCCAATCATAGACTGAGCTGTCCCCCAGCTTAGTCAATGACTGTAGTTGGCTCTAGGTCCAGCGTAAGTTGGTTGGGATAGGGGCATATTAGTTAGTTGCTCATGGATGCCCGATACCGCCCGGGAGGCGTATGTGTGTGTGTGTTCGTGGTAGTCGTTCGTTGGTTCGATACTAATATGCCTTCCAAAAAAAGAGTTATGTGGTCGTAAATCGGATAATAAAGCCATGGAATGGTATAAAGATAAATACATGGCACATATGTTGTGGTAACTCGCAAACGTGATGGAAAACAGATAAGGTGTACATCACAAGAGCCATAGAATTTCTATCTCATTTATCACGACAATATTTTCACCTAAGATCATATAGATAATAAAGTCTATAAATAGGCTAGATGAGTTGTAGCAGTACCTCACAAGTCACAACATTAGAAACAAACACTTTACTGCCTTAGATAATTTTCATCATGAACAATATGTATGCAATGTTGTTGTTTCTTGTTTTTATCACGAGTATGAGCTCGACTTTGTCTGTTTCCTCGAACAATGATGGCGATAAGGAGATTGCCATGGTTGTGGAAGATCAAATGACTGTGCAAGATGCAGGAATAGGGACTAGTAAGGTGGTACATTACATGCATGTGTTAGATTTTTAGTTAATAAAGTAATTGCTTAAGCTAAAGAGAAATGATTGCACCAACATTTAGTATTGCATATATTATTAGCAAACTAGGCAAAGACACCTTTAAAATTAAATAATGTCCTCTTCTATCGTTCCTTTCTGCAGGCAAATCCGGATCAAATTGGAATGATCCTATTGGAAGATGGGAAGATATTGCAACTTTCTCGGAAATCACTCCCGGGTAGGAGTTGCGTTAATGAAAACCAGCCTTGTGGGGCGCTTGATCATTGTTGTGACGGGCTTTATTGCGATGGTATTTTCAATGGAAGATGCCAAAAGGAATTCTGTGTTCGTACGCCCCTACCTTGTCTCGAAATATTGCCTTGTTGCTCTGGCAATTGTATCGCAGGCATTTGTCTGTAGTTTACTTTGTTAGGGTTTCTGTTATGCAAATATGAGTGTGTCTGTGATAATAATCCGTGCCTCCAGATATGGTGTCATGTACGTCGTCGGCTACAATAATGTAACATATCAGTTGATATGGGTCAAAAGTCATGTTGTTTTAATTTTCTTTGTGTTTGCATGTTTAATGAAAAGCTCATTGCATTACTATTTCTATTTTAATAATGTCCAATTTACTTAGTTAGACCATATGAGTTTTATCCAAACAATGACATAATAATGTATACACTTGAGAATAAACATTTTTAACAGTAGATGTTGAGAGGCTGATTAAACCTGAAATATATAGAGCTTTAAATTATTAGAAATAAAATCTAAGTAACTCCTTGAGAGTTAACACATGTTCATATCCCTAACTGTTTACCAATTAATATTTAGAGTAAAATACATTTTTGGTCTCTGTGGTTTGACAAAAGTCTCACTTTTGGTCCCTACAATTTAAAAAATACACATTAGCCACTGGAGTTTGCATTTTCGTCTGATTTTGGTCCCTCTGACTAACAGCCGTTAGATGAGGCCGTTAGCTCAAGGGTAATTTCCTCTTTTACCCTTTTTTGTCTTTTTCCTATTTTTTGTCTTTTCCTAATTTTTTTTGTTTTTTTCCTCTTTCTTCTCTCTCATCTCTTCTTCTTCCTCACCCTTATTTTTACCCACCATTACCACCACCACCACCACCACCAACCACCCATATTTACCCACCACCACCACCACCACCCATCACCCATTTTTACCCACCACCACCACCACCACCACCACCAACCACTCATTTTACCCACTACCACCACCACCCACCACTCATTTTTACCCACCACTACCACCACCAACCACTCATTTTACCCACCACCACCACCATCGACCACCCATTTTTACCCACCACCCATTTTTACCCACCACTACCACCACCAACCACTCATTTTACCCACTACCACCACCACCAACCACTCATTTTACCTACCACCACCCACCACACATTTTACCCACCACAAACTACCTAATTTACCCACTACCACCATCCACCTATTTTACCCACCACCACCACCAACCACCCATTTTACCACCACCACCCACCACCTATTTTTACCACCACCACCAACCACCCATTTTACCACCACCACCCACCATCCATTTTACCCCCACCACCACCACCACACCACCCATTTTACCCACCATCATCACCCAATTTACCCACAACCCGTTTTATTCTCCACCACCACCACCACCATCACCATCACCTCCCATTTTACCCACCACCCATTTTATGCTCCACCACCAACACCACCACCATGGAAAATAAATTAAACTTAGAAATTAAACCCAAAACCCTAATTGTAGAAATTAAACACCACCAGAAATTAAACTAGTTATTAAGTGAGAAATTAAACCCAAAACCCTAATGTAGAAATTAAACACCAACTAAAGAGGCGATAGAGAGTCAGCGGCTATGAGTGATGGCGGTGGCAGAGCAGTAGCGTTAAGCGGCGGCGACGTAGCAACAGGAGTGGAGGAGCAGTGGTGATGGTGAAGATGACGAAATAGGGTTCTTTCATTTAGGGAGGTTGGTGGTGGTGGGTGTATGGTGGTGGTGATGGTGGTAATAATGGTGGGTAAAGAGATGGGAGAGAAAGGGTTTATAGATATATATATATATATATATATATATATAAAATAAATAGAGTAAACTACACTTTTGGTCCCTGAGTTTATTATTAAAGAAAAAAGACAAAAAAGTGGAAAAAGACGAAACTACCCTTGAACTAACTGCTTCATTTAACAGCCGTTAGTCAGAGGGACCAAAATTGGACCAAATCGCATATTGTAGTGGCTAATGTGTATTTTTTAAACTGTAGGGACCAAAAGTGAGACTTTCGATAAACCACAGGGACCAAATTTGTATTTTACTCTAATATTTAAGATTAATCTTGAATGAAATATTAAAATTAATATTTGAGCAACTTCTGAAAAGTCGAGGCATTTTCATATATCTTGATTAATTGTTACACTATCACTTATAATCTTGAATGAGATGTTAAATCTAAATTAATACAGAGTTCAAGAATATCACCGAGCGTAACTTCATATAAGTTAAAACATTTTCATACTTTTAGATATTTACTTGTGAAATTGGATGCACCCATCCATCATTGAACATTAAAAACTTGAAATAGGATCAACGAGACCAGTCATTGTCTCGTATACTTCAAAATTAATATTTAAACAGCTTCATAAAAATCACTGCATTTTCGTACATCCATTTGACCTCTAAATATCTAAGAGAAATCTTTAATGAGGTGCCTAAACTTGAACTGGTAAAGTTATATTAAAAACATTTGGTTACCGTTTATCATATTATAAATCCTAACTTATACCTTATACTCAAGCTAGGTTGTGAGCATATCATGCTTGGTTTCTTTTTACAAATGATTTTATAAAAATAAGACTAATGACAAAAATGGTAAACTTATAAAAATTGCAATATTCTAAAATTACCAAACTAACTTGTTGCACAAGAAATGACGTTTTTGACTAAAATTAAAAGACAAAAAACTAAAGTACTACAACGTCAATTGCAGAAATACAAGTGACTATAAATGTAAATATTGGAAATGACTAGTAAAAGTTGGTAATTTGCATAAATGTAAATTGCAATAAATTAATTACGTAAATTAAATGATGAGAGAAGTAAAGAACTAGAAAGGTGACCAGTTAAAACTACGGAACTTGTGCGTAAAGAAAGATCGTAACTTTAAAGTTAATGCATGTTTCGTTATCATTACTTGGTTTTTTGGATAATAACCATGTGTCACGAAGGATTTATAAAACCTGACGTATAACTATAACAAGTGTTATCGCAAAAGTAAAAACCAACTAACAATAATTTAGAAGGAAATTTTGAACGAAAAATTAAAAGAAGGATATGAAGAGACTGACGACTAAAATTACTTATATTAAGAGAGAGAGAGAGAGAGAGAGAGAGAGAGAGACTCAAATGAGAAGTACTAAAAAAATAAGAAATAGAGAAGTGATCTCCACCACTCATTCGGTCAATAAAGGCGGATTTGACCGGTTACGGTGGACGCAATCATGGAGGATTGACGTGATTCACATGAGGGTGGAGATTATTAAAGGAGGGGACGCGGTCAAAGCCGCCTTTATTGGCTGGATGAGTGGTGGAGATCATTTATCTACTTCTCATTTTTTAGCACTTCTCATTTGAACCTAATATATATATATATATATATATATATATATATATAGAGGAAAATTCAAATGTGAACCACTTTTTGGTTGTGAACGTGAGGACAACCAAGAGCGCGACACGTGGCGGCTTTGAGTGTGGTCCCCCCCTTTAATTCAATGCCCCCTCCCATGAATCGCGCCTAGTCACCCGCCGTGGATCTGACGTGGCGCCTAGTTACCCGCCACGTGTCGCGCTCTCTGTTGTCCTCACGTTCACAACCAAAAAGTGGTTCACATGTGAACCCACCCCTATATATATAGGAGCCTTCATGTAAAAACCACTTTTTTTTGTAAAAACCCGTAAAAACCGACTAAAAGATAATTTTTTTCTTGATTTTTTTCCATCAAATGTTAGAATTGATATATTCTTTCACATATTTTTTTTTTCATAAGGTGAGTATCATCCATGAATTTCTTTCATAATATGAATAAAAAATTTGTATATTTTCGATTCATAATATGAATAAAAAATTATTTTTTGCATTGATGATACTTACATTATGAAAAAAATATATGTGAAACAATAGTTAAAATCATAGTATTTGATAAAAAAATCATAAAAAAATTATTTTTTAGTCGGTTTCACGAGTTTTTACAAAAAAGATGGTTTTTATTTGATTAATCCTGATTAGAGAGTTTTATCCCTCATTTTAGACCCTGATTAGAGAGTTTTATCCCTCATTTTAGACCCTTATTAGAGAGTTTTATCCCTCATATATTAACCCTGATTAGAGTTTTATCCCTCATATGGAAATGTGAAATATATGGTAAGTCAATGATTATGGAAATGTGAAATATGGAAACGTTTTAAAAAATCAATGGTGTGGATTGGTTTACACGGTTTACAAGATATTTGAGGTTTACAAATGAACATCCCCTCTCTCTCTCTCTCTATATATATATTATTGGTCTCACCTGATCCTAAGTCTATATATGTTAGTATTCATGGGTCAAAAAAAGATTAATTTTTTTTTGGTGTCTTCAATCTAGCCCACCGAAATCAGCCCATCTTCCATCCTTTGGGCCCAATCCAAGTCGCGGCCCATCAGCAGAAAGTCCAAAATTTTTGGCCCATGCAAGGTTCTTGCGGCTTTCTGTAAGGAAGATACATGAATATATCAGTTTTGCCTTTTTCTTCGAATTTTCATGCAAAAACCTTATGTTTGTGCCTTGTGGTATGCAAAACTCCTGTATGTAAGCAAATGCCATATTTAGAGAATAAAATCTAATTAAATGGCAAGAATTGGTCTGAAATGAGGGATAAAGCTCTCTAATTAGGGTTAATATATTAACCCTATCAAATCAGCAAACACGAATGGTTGTTTGTCTTTAAACAACAAATTAAAACGAAGAAAATAGAGCTTTATCATGAATGCAAGGCTTTTGATACAACAAAAGCATGCTAAGGGATTTTTGCTCCAAAAATTGAAAGTTTTTGATGGTATTTATTGAAACACAAAAATTGAGCATATAAAAATTGATCTGCCTAATGCAAAATCTAAGAACTTTATACCTTTCATTATACTTGTTTATCTTGATATAATGCACATTCAATCTCAGTTGTCATTCATACGTTGCAAAATGTGTACTAAACCATAAGCCAACTTATCTAAGAGCATCTTTGCATGTGTTAGTGGGTGTATGTTTTTTTTATAAAAAACTTTTAAAATCTCCGATTCATCGGTTTTAGTTCACAAGTGCAAATGGATTTACAAAAAAAATCCACACACACACACACACACATATATATATATATATATAGAGAGAGAGAGAGAGAGTTAGGTTAATGTGAACTCAATTTTGGTTGTGATCACGGATGATCGATACGATTCATGGGAGGGTAGAGATTATTAAAGGAGGGGATCCGGTCAAAGCCGTCTTTATTTTAAAATGGTTAATATCTAAGAGTTTGGTTTTATTTTAAAGAAAAATGGGCCAAAATGTAATATACGGTGTTTACATATCATTTATGGAAATTTGTTTTAGTTTTCTTAGATGACATATTGGTATACAATCGAATCCAAGGGTATCAAGTCCATTTACTCGAATGAATTGATGGCCAATGTGCTCAAAGAAAGATCGAATAGTTTGTTGTAAAGAATGAACTCGAGTATTAGTGATTGCATAGAATCATCAAACGATACTACTGTTGTTTCTTTCTGTCTATCAATCGGTTTTCTGCCCTGTTTTACTTCTCATAACATCTGGGCTTGGTTTATTATGCACATGTGAATGCTGCTTTCTTCTCATTTAGAGTATATTTCTTGTTTTGCCAGTTCTTGCTATGCTAAATCTTAATAGAATTTTAGTTTCTTATCCACTTATTTCTCATTTTTCTTGTTTTTTTTCCCATATATTGGTTATCGGTGTCAATAAACGGCAGGTTTCGCTAAGTGCTGGATCGAAATCAATGGACAAAGTTGTTATAGATGGGCAAGCCAATTAACTGGTCCCGGTTGCGGTCAAGACCGGTTTCCAAGTTTAGGATTCATGCCTAATTTTGAGTTCATTGTGTCCTCTAGATTTTTCTTTCAAAATCATTTTCGCTAGGGTATGTTTGTATTGTTTTTTTCCCCGTTAAACGTTAGTGTTTGGGTTAGCTAAGTCTCAATTAATTTTATGGGCCTCTGGCTCTAAAGGTAATAGTAATGAAAATCCCTATAAACAGTGTTTTGTTGCGAAATTTCAAATGTAAAAATGTGGTTTTACGGTTCTAAGGAAAATAGGTTGGTCTCGTGTGAACCCCCTTCCATATATGTGTGTGTGTTGTGTGTGTAGACTAAAGTTCGGCGGCGGACTCAAATTTCATTACGACCATGAGGATAGCAGAGAGCGCGTCACGTGACATATTCACTTTGAATGATCTTGTATTATTCAGAGTGAATACAACAACATTCAGTGTTATTCAGATTGAATAATCCTGAATAATACAGAATATTCCCTCTAAATAACATTGAATGTTGTGTTATTTACTCTGAATAATACACGATTATTCATAATGAATATGCCACACAACGCACTCTTGGTTGTCTTCACGTTCATAATAAAAAACGAGTTTTCATTTGAACCTAACCCTATGGATATATGTGTATATCACACATACCCACGGACATAAACATGAGAAAATAAGAAAAAAAATATTATGCCGCTAATCTGTGACTAATAGCGACAAATCATTGATAAAACTCATTAATTTCTATTTAGAGAATAAATTAAAAAAATCCACGTGTTTTTGTTAATTAGCGACAAACACATGAATTTTATTATTTTGTTTTTTACGTATAAAATATTGAATTTCGTCACCAATCCGTCGTTAATCAATGACAGTTAGAACCCATCGTTAAATAGAAATCACATTTACTTGGTGTTTGCATCTGAGATTGTTTTTGTTTTCTTATCACATGTTTATCCATATTTGCACTGTCAACACAAGAACTATAATAACTATGCCCTAAATTAACTACAAATAGAAATAAAAAAACTATGCACTTTCTAACAACACAAGAATTACACGTTGACAAAATAAATCTTTGTTTAATTCAAGATTCACCAATCACCAATCAGGCAATCACCATTCACCTTAATTTTATGATTTATGAACATGGCCAATAGGTGTTTCAGCGATTTTGATTGCCGATTCAAGGTTATGATTTATGAACCGCATCAAATGATCAGAATTATGAACAGAAAACTTACAAAATACAATCACAGAAACATGGAAGGTTCGTGCGAGGAAGGAGCGATGTTTGTAACAGAAGGGCTGCTTGTCCAATCAGCCTTTTCTTTCTATTGAAAGGAACAAGCTGTACAAATGGAGATATGGCTTGCCTACATCCAAATGGAGACAAAAATCAATTGAAAGAAATAATTCATCAAAAATCAATTGCCAATCCAGTAGCTTTTGCGGGTTGTGTGCGGTTTGTAATCCGCCTACTAGCCGCCCACCTTCTTTTGGCCAATTTCTTTTGCTTCCTTTCTTTATGGTTGACAGCACATATTTCTTTTCATTTTAATAATGGAAAGAGCCATACCCATTTAGTTTTATATAATTAAGTGGAGTACCTTTTGTTCCCTTCCATCCATACACACGGCACTCCTCACTTTGAATTATTATTCACATATATTTTCATCTTCTCCAACTAGTTTCTAAGCTCAAGATAGAAGCCATAGAATTTTCTCTCCATTGTAATGTTTTGTACATCTCATGTGTAACTACATCAAGTGATAGTGGATCGGTTCTCGACGTCCTCCGCTCGTGGTTTTTCCCGATTTGAGTTTCCACGTAAAAATCTCGGTGTCTCTCTTTACCCTGCTTTATCTTGCATTGTATCGTTATTATTGTTGCATATGCTTAGTAATTATTTCTCTCGCGTTCATTGATCATATTCCGCTTATATCTCGTATAAGAATGTAGTTCATTTATTCTTGAGAATTTAGTGTTTATAGTGAGGTCCAACTAGTGAGCTTATTTATTAGTTGGGTTTCGGTATTTTCACAACAGATCTTGATTTTACTTTTATAGATAAAACTCTTTTATTTTAGTTTCTGATTAGTTCCTATATAGTTACAAGGTTTCGATATTCACTTGTTAAGTAGCTTAACTATTCCAAACCTTTCTGAAGTAGTGTTATTTGTAACAAGGAGATTTTATTTTTAGTCTTGAGTCTTGAGCTTAACCCGATTAAATTGAGTAGCTTATCGACATTTCTGCATTTGATTTTAATACCAATCGTTAACTTAACCACCAGACACCCTGAAAGAACGATACCCGACTTACCGCTTTATGGTTCAAGTTAGGTTTATAAATTTAAAGCTTGGTGTGCGTATAACGACGCGTGCAACAATCCTATTTAGGGATGACGAAAACCCAGACTACCTCAAATAGAATAAAGCTTCGCCGGAAAAACGAGATCGATAACTCGAACGATGGTGATTCTGGCCGACTCTGGGATTACCATGTCAACGACAGCAACCACCACCAGTGGCTCTGTCCCAATTGCAAGCACCACCAGGTTACCCATATCCCATTTTCAATCCACCCACTGTTAACCCCATCGCACCACCCACTATGGTCTATTAGTCTTGATCAGATAGGTTGGTTATAATTGGATCAGATGACTTTCTGCACACTTATATTCAGCTCAATAAGAAAATAAATGAAGGTATGCAAGATAGGATAAGATATTGCAAAAGCTTTATTCCGAAAAAAAACATTGATTATGTCTCCTACAAATACAATATTAAGCCCCACAACGCATTTAGGGGATGTTTGTTTGTCTCTTAATGTAACCATTAAAAGGTAACCTCTTAATTGCACAGAGGCTATATCTGTTTGGCAAAAAAAATTAACCTCTGAACCATGACAAATACCTCTGTACGATTTTGCATCAAGGGTGTAGCCATAAGATTCAGAGGCTTCATTTTTCCAAATCTGCCCTTCCCATCTTCTTTTTCCACGCCATTCTTCTACTCCCCATTGCTTCCAAGAGCTTCACATCGTTCTGCTCCACCCACGGTTGCTGCCGTCTCAGTCGTCATTTCCGGCGACCTGTCCGGTACACTCGATCTGTTTCTCCGGCCAAATTGGCCATATTTGTTTCCAATTTAGAGATTCTAAAACAATTGATTCTTCTTACTTGTTTCCAAATTGATATGGTGTTTTCCATTTGGCAAAAAGAGGATTTTGAATATAATTGATTTTTTCCAAATTAAGGCTGCGTTTGGTACGTGGGAGGTGGGCAAAAATCGGGCCGGGCCGGGCTTTGACCGGCTTTGAAAAGACCGGGCTTTTCGGGCTTTTGTTTGACCGGGCTTTGACCGGGCTCGGGCCGCGCTTTGACCGGGCTTTTCGGGCCTTTGTTTGACCGGGTTTTTTCCAACTTAAAAAACACTAAATTATTTTATAATTTCAAGAGTAAATTACGGATTTGGTCCTTAAGGTATGTCAAAAATTATGGATTTGGTCCTTTAACTTCATTTATTACCCGGATGGTCCCTATGGTTTGAAGATTCTTACGGATTTGGTCCTTGAAGCTAACGGCCGTCCAATAATCCGTTAAATGAGAGGCAAAATGACCATTATACCCTATAAGGACCAAATATGTAATAAATGAATATCAAGAGCAAACTTATCATCTTCTTGAATATTCATCATCTTCAAGATGATGGTTATGAACACCAAGAACAAACTCATGTTTTAATTTGATTGTTCATCTTCTTCAAACTCTAAATTGAGCCTTTAATACAAATTCAAACCTAAATTTAACAAATCCAATCATTTTTTCCATTTACATGTTTCTATCTTCAATCTCTTCCACACCATTAATCAACCAAAAGACTAAAGAAACCAATTGTGTTCATAATTTTGATTTCGAAACCCTGCTGCTTCAATTATT
>CM058044.1:9092481-9122194 GCA_030169165.1 Centaurea solstitialis | reverse complement strand
TTTTCGCATATAGAGATGTATAATACGAAGAATTCCCTTGATGTCGTTTCGGACATCTGCAAGTACTCGTCAGAGGCATCGGCAGTAGTCCTGTACGCCAATTGTCAGATAGCAGACGTACATTTTTTAAGTGGAGAAAACCCCTTAACCCCTCTTGCATCATAAGTCCACCTAAAAAATTCGTACTCGCTCTCAAGATCCGCAACTATCCTAAGGAATAGTCGTCGGGTCATACGAAACCGTCGTTCGATATCTTTATTGTTATACACCGGATTATCAAAAAAGTAGTCCTTAACAAGTTTCTCGTGTGCCGCTAGACGATTTCTCCTTTTCGGTGGCCTTCTCGTTTGTCGACTCGAAGTTGCTTCGTCACCGAGAACTAGTTGGATTTCTTCGTTCATGGCGGTTATGGCCGCTAAATGGTTGAGCTCCAAAATTTCATTAGCGTCGTCATCGTAATCCGGGTGGTGAATTGATGAAGATGATGCCGATGATGATGAAGACATTTTTTGTAGTGAAGGTTGGAAGATGAAGAAGAAAGGTTGGAAGAAAAGTTGGAAGATATGAAGATATTATGCGAAAAATGTTAAAAATTGGATTGGTATATAAAACAATTTAAATTGAACAGAATAAAAAAATCTTTAGAAAAAACCTATCGTTTAAGATAGCCGTTGGAAGGGGTGGAGACTATCGGCTTGGAGAAACCGAAGTGGACCTACCCGAAGGTAGCTGATAACTCCAAAATTATACATGTTTTCGTAGTTTCGGTTTGCAATGTTTAACCCCATTTTAACCCATTTCTTGGATGTTTTACTCACAAAAGCTGCTGAATCTTGGTTTTACAGGTTTTGGAGGCCATTGAGCGGAAAAGTACTAAAAGTTGTGAAAAAGTAGGAAAAAGTGCAAAAAGTGATCCAGAGAGATTTCGCGTCCGAGAAGCTTATATCTTCGCGTCGTGAAGTGAGGAAATTCTAGAAGATTCCTACTTTTTGGTAGATTTCGCGTTGGAGTCAAGAGTTTAGCGTTCGCGAAGTGTTAGAAGACCCTCTATGGAATATTCTAGAAGGAGCTGATTTGGAAGATTAGGGTTCGATAAGTGTTTCGCGCCGCGAAGCTGCTGCTTCGTGATCGCGAAGTTGGCTGACAAGCTTTTATAAATACTGGCTTTTAACCTGATTTGGAGATATAGAGTCATAAATTAAATAGCTTTATTCCAGAGTCAGTAGGCAGAAAAAGTGAGGAAAAAAGAGAGATTTTATGAGCGTAGAACGTGAGCGGATTGTTACCCGGAGTCTGTTATCCGGTATTCGATCATCTCCAGTTTCACGATCGGTATAAAGTCTGTCATTTTATTCTTGTTTTCTGTTTTTCATAATGTCTAGTGAGTAGTTATTTAGTAGTGCTTGTTATGGTTTTGAAAAACCTTGTTGGATGATGTTTTTGGTATTTAATTGAAGGGTTTAGTTCCCCAAAATGTATCCAACTTGTCACCTTTTGGTATTGTATATACTGTACTTCAAAAATTACCAATTAATACATCATACTACCTAAAACCTAACATTTTAATGTATCTAACCTGCTATCAAAGGTTACCAGCCGGTCACCCCCCCTCCGGCGACTTTTCCGGCCATCTGGTCATCTTCTCCGGTGACATTCCGGCGACCACCATTTTTCCGGCCACCACCACCATCTTTCCGACGCCTTTTCCGGCCACCACCATCTTTTCCGGTGACTTTTTCGATCACCACCGTCTTCTTTGACAACTTTTCCGGCGACCACCATCTTCTCCTACGACTTCCCGGCAACCACCATCTTCTCCTACGACTTCCCGGCAACCACCATATTCTCCTACGACTTCCCAGCAACCACCATCTTTTCCGGCGATTTCCCAACGACCACCATTTTCTCCTGCAACGATGCTGATGATTTCAGGTTTTCGGATTGGAGTAAGCTGGTGAGTTTGCGGAAGGGTTGATGAAGGTCGCCGGAGAAGATGGTGGGTGGCGGAGATGGAGGTTGCCGGAGAAGATGGTGGGTGTCGGAGATGGAGGTTGTTGTTCGTGCTAAAAGTCTCGCCGGAAAAACATCGCTTCTTGCCGAAGGTTGCCGGAGAAGATAGGTTTTTGCCGGAAAAGTCTCGCCGGAAAAAATCTCGCCGAAGAAGTTGACCAGGTGGCCGGAATGACCGGCTACCTGGTTTACAAGTCATTTAGTATTTAAAAAGTTAGGTTTTTAGTAGTATGATGTATTAAATGGTAATTTTTAAAGTACAGTATATACAATAGCAAAAGCTGACAAGTTGGATACATTTTGGGGAACTAAACCCTTAATTGAATTATTAGTTTTGTTTGATTAAATAAATGTTTGTCTTTGATTCCAAGTTAATATTTTGATTGTGGCTATCTGAACTTGTTGGTTGGGTGTATCTATTGTTAGATAGGTAGACTCTTTCGAGTTAATCAACCTCCTTTATCTCTTATTCCGGTGACACGGGGTAAAGCGGTAATTAGTGTGCTTGAACCAAAAGTAGACTATTTAGTAAGATCCCACAACCTAGCATTAATTAGGACGACTTTTGCTAGACTGCCTGACTGTTGGGAATCGAGGGATACAAGAACATGCACAGCGGATAACAAAAACCCGATTCCCAATCGAGGATCCAATCCTAAACCATACAGATACAATTAAGGGTGTTTCAGTGGATTACCTTTTGCGAACAATAACTCTGAAACGCAAGTAAGGGGTACACCGCTACTGGCACCGGTTGAGAGGGTTGCTAGACCACCACCGAGGATTACCCGAAAAAACGAATGCAGACCTTCCTCCTACTGGATTCTGGCGCCGGTTTTGGGAGAGGGAGAGAGAGAGATTTTTCTGGGTTTTTTTTTGAACTGAATCAATCAATTAACTGATACCCCAAACCCTTTATTTATATGGACAAAACAAGCAGTGTTTGATTCCATATATAATTCTTGGTAATTATCTCTGAAATAATTTCCATAATTATTCAATTAATTAATCTAACTGATTAATTAATTATAAATAATTAAACTAATTATTTATTCCTTTTTCTCTCTAAATAATTAATTAACCAATTAATTAATTCCCATAATCCAAACATTCTCATTTTTGGTGTGCAGCAGTGTGACCTACTAGTGTCTTATAACATTGGACACGATAACCCCGTTACTGTCTCGCACATAATCCTAACAGACTCCCACTTGTGCTAGACATGTAACTGAACTGTTATCATTCGCCTAAGGAGGTCCCTAGCCAGACGCTTAGGTTAACCAGGTTATAAGATCTCTTATATTCAGAGATACAATTCACGCTTGAATTTGTACACAGATTCATTCTTTTTGCACACGATATTTCTAAAGTGATTTAAGACATGGAGTGGAGGATTCATTTCTTAAAATCAAGTATTTCTTGACTCTGATTTCGATTGCCTGCAGTAACGGATATTACTAAATAACCCCTGTTATTCTATCCGAGCGTGGCCACGCGTTTTCTGCCAATCTTAATCGTCAAGGGGCCCGGAAATATCTCTCTTTTGAAAGAGGTGCAAATCCCTTCTTGACTACTTGCATTTGGATCCACGGCTTCCGCTGCATCTAGTCACGTCCCGTATAGCCACCCAGTTACGGTGCAGCGTTAGTACGTGCTAAGAGTACAGTGGTCCTCGTGTTCCCAAACCAAGTATCTCAGGTCTAAGGACAACCTATCAAGTCAGTGCCTATGACTGAGGCTCCATGAAGCAGACTTGATTACTGGTCACTTCCAATACCCAAACACTCTGATGAGTATCTATAAATACTTGGTCACATCACTTGTGCTTTTATTCTCTACTTTGAATAAATCATCAAGTATTTATAATAGCGTTAAACTCCCTATTGAAATTCCCATTTCAATAAGTGGCTACGGAAATTTAGATTTCATACAAGACTTTGTAGAATCAAGGATACGTTAAATATGCGAAAAATAGTTAATTTAGAACAATCATGAAATTAAAACCTCCATTTATTTCCAACACACTGTGAAATAAAAACCTTACATGATTACATTGTTTCTAAATTAGACTATAGTAATAATTAATAAACTAAGTACTAGCTACTGGCTTCCAGGTACTGCATCCCAATGGAATTCGCATGTGCCTCATGCTTTGCCCTTGCTAGTGGCTTTGTCAGCGGATCTGCGACATTGTCTTCTGTTGGAATCTTGCATATTCTTACATCTCCTCTTCCAATGATCTCTCGGATGAGGTGATACTTTCTGAGCACGTGTCTCGACTTGTGATGCTCTCTAGGTTCCTTTGCTTGCGCCACGGCTCCTGAGTTATCACAGAATATATCTATCGGTCTCGAGATACTGGCAACCACTCTGAGATCCGATAGAAAATTCCTCAGCCAGACAGCTTCCTTTGCCGCATCACATGCTGCAATGTACTCTGCCTCTGTAGTTGAGTCTGCAATCGTGTCCTGCTTCGAGCTCTTCCACGAGATCGTACCTCCGTTTAGGGTAAAGACGTACCCTGACTGTGACCTGAAGTCATCTCTGTCGGTCTGGAAACTAGCGTCAGAGTACCCTGTGACACTAATTTCATCCTCAGAACCTCCAAAGACCAAGAACATTTCTTTCGTTCTTCTCAGATATTTGAGAATGTTCTTGACAGCCACCCAATGGGGCTCACCTGGATTCTGTTGGTATCTGCTCGTAACACTTACTGAGTAAGCAACATCGGGCCTAGTACATAGCATGGCATACATAATTGATCCAATTGCAGAAGCATATGGGACCGATTTCATCCTGTCCTGATCTTCACTAGAAACAGGACACTGTGTTTTGCTTAACACTATGCCATGTTGCATTGGAATGAATCCTTTCTTGGATTCATCCATCCTGAATCTCTTCAGTACTTTGTCAATGTATGTACTCTGACTAAGTCCGATAAGCCGCTTAGATCTGTTTCTGTAGATCTTTATACCTAGTATATAAGCGGCTTCTCCAAGGTCTTTCATCTGGAAACATTTACTTAACCATTCTTTAACACTCTGTAAAGTTGGTACATTGTTTCCTATGAGTAGTATGTCATCTACATACAAGACCAGGAAGGTTACTATGCTCCCACTGAACTTAGTGTAAACACATGGCTCGAACTCACTTTTAGCGAAGCCAAACTCTTTGATTCGCTCATCAAAGTGTAAGTTCCAGCTACGAGATGCTTGCTTTAATCCATAAATAGATTTTAGCAGTTTACACACCTTATTAGGATTCTTAGGATCTTCAAACCCCTCTGGTTGTTCCATATAGACGTCTTCTGTTAACTTTCCATTCAGAAAGGCTGTCTTGACGTCCATTTGCCAAATCTCGTAGTTAAAGTACGCTGAGATGGCCATTAGAATCCTAATTGACTTTAACATGGCCACTGGTGAAAAGGTTTCATCATAGTCGATACCATGAGTTTGTGTGAATCCTTTTGCGACCAGTCTGGCCTTGAAGGTGTGTACATTTCCATCCATGTCGGTTTTCTTCTTGAAAACCCATTTGCGTCCAACAGCCTTACAGTGTTGTGGCAAATCAGTCAACTCCCAGACTTGGTTGTCATACATGGATTGCATCTCGGCCTTCATGGCTTCCTGCCATTGTTCAGACTCACTGCCTGACACAGCTTCTCCATAGGATGTTGGTTCATTTAAGTCTCCGTTATCTTGAGAGACTAGGAACCCAAGATACCTATCTGGTTCTTGTCTTACCCTGCTGGATCTGCGAAGGTCCTGTGTTTGCACTTCCTCAACCGGCTCTGATTGAGGTTCAACATTGTTATGTTGAATTTTTGGCTCAACAACTGGTGTAGTGCTTTCTTCGTCTACTATCTGAAGATCTACATCCTTTCTGGTGTTCTCTAAACTGAGAAACTTTTCTTCCAGAAATTTTCCATTTCGAGCAACAAACACTTTGTTCTCTTCAGGGTTGTAGAAATAATATCCCACGGTGGTCTTGGGATATCCAACGAAGAAACACTTGTCGGATTTGGGTTTGAGTTTTTCTGAGGTAGGTCGTTTGACATAAACCTCACAACCCCAAATTTTCAGAAAAGATATGTTGGGTTTCTTACCCTTCCATAACTCGTATGGAGTCTTTTCTACCGACTTTGTTGGCGCTCTGTTCAGTATGTGTGCTGCTGTTTCGAGCGCGTGTCCCCAGAATGATACCGGCAGCGAAGAATGACACATCAGCGTTCGTACCATGTCAAGTAAGGTACGATTTCTCCTTTCTGATACACCGTTCATCTGAGGTGTATACGGAGGTGTAAGTTGGGATACAATCCCACACTCCATCAGATGATTGTCAAACTCATCACTGAGATATTCGCCACCACGATCTGACCGTAAGAACTTGATCCTCTTGTCAAGTAGATTCTGTACTTCATTCTGATATTCCTTGAATTTCTCAAAGGTTTCAGATTTATGTCTCATCAAGTAGACATATCCATACCTACTGAAGTCGTCAGTGAAGGTAATGAAGTACCGGTATCCTCCTCTTGCTACATGACTGAAAGGTCCACATACATCTGTGTGGATTATTTCAAGCAAGTCAGTAGCCCTTTCGTTCTCACTGTTGAAAGGTTGCTTTGTCATTTTACCAGATAAACAAGATTCGCAATTATCAAAAGGTTTGTAGTCGAAATTTCCAAGAAAACCTCCTTTTAGGAGTAGTTCAACACGTTTCTTGTTTATATGGCCCAAACGACAATGCCAGAGGTAAGTCTGATCCTCAATATCCTTGGATCGCTTACTTATATGATAGATTTCACTATTGTTGTCTTTAAGATTTACAGTGTATAGACCATCTACAGGTGTGGCTTTAAAATAGAAAATATTATCTTTAAAAACCGAAATCATCTTATAAGAATATTTATAATAAAAGCCTTGGTCTACCAACAAATCAAAAGACAATACATTCTTAATCATGTTTGGAATATAATAACAATTATCTAGTTCCAAAACTAGACCCGAGGGTAAGCTAAGACTATAAGATCCCACGGCTTCAGCAATCAACGGAGTGCCTTCGCCCACTCGTAGGTTCGAACGGTCCTTCCTCAGAGTCTTTCTTCTAGTGAATCCCTGTAAATGATTACAAATGTGGTTACCACTGCCTGTATCAATTACCCATGATTCATAAGAAGTGATTAAGCAATCTATCATAAAGATACCTGGAGTATCGGATAAACCGATATCCATCTGGTCGATGTTCATCGAGTGCTCGCAAATATCCTCGCTGCCGCACTCTGGGCAACTCAGATCTCCCAGCTCATCTATTATGTCAGTGTCCATGAGATTCGCAGGTTCGGGTACTGGCTCTAGACTGGCCAGGATATCTTCATGAACTTTATCCACGTCGCTCTTTGGTTCCTTCATGTAGGCACTAGCTGTGTCCTGAACTTCCTTTGTGAGGGAGAACCAAATGAGATACACTAACTCTTCCTGAGTCATCTTGTACCCCAGACGTGATAAACATTTAAAAAGCCTTCTCATATCAATAAGATGGTTTTTAACTGACTGACCCTTCTGTAGCTTCAGGGAGAGAATCTCTTGCATGATCAGTAGCTTTCCCGTGTGCTTGTAGAGACCTAGCTGGTTCTCCACATCTTTCACAACCTCGTGACATGATTTAACTCTTAAATCTCCCGTGAACTCGGGTGACATAGAGAAAATCAGAATGGACATTACATCCGATTCATCTGTCAAGTATCTAAAATACTCAGCAAATTCCTCTTCAGGGGCATTGCTTTTAGGTCGTGATACGGGTTTGTTGATCACATAAAGCTTATCCTGGGCACATAAAACGTTCCTCAAGTGTAACTTCCAAACTGGAAAGTTATGGCCCGTAAGCTTCCACTTGCCCATAATAAGGCGAAGTGACTCTTCAGGTGAGTAAAACGGAATACTAATTTGAGACATCTACAGAAGAATATAAAATTCCAGTTTTAGTTTATAATTATATAATTCTAATAAATTATTACCCTTAAAATAAATTTATTAGACTAGAATCCATATTTCACATGTGTCGGGAAGCATGTGATCATGTCATACCGACTCATGCGATCTATGGTAGGTAAAACTATACCAATCGTATTCCTTTCTGAAAATACGACTTCTAGATCGTCGGGACATCGGATATTAGTAATCCGTGCATATTTAGTCCCTCTAGTGCATTTTGGCCTGGTACCACCCAGTGAATAAATAATTACCAAAATAGATTGCACCACCCGGGACCTGGACAAACTCTGGCCGGTACCACCCGGAGATAATTCGCAGAGTTTTATCTCCTTCCAGTTTCGGTTTGAACACGGGCGTTCATAGTGTGTGCACTTACAACGCCCTATGTACCTTACACCGGAAGTGCCCCTAAAGTGGGTTGCACTCACTAATCTATGATTTTTAACAAGGGTTTAAATTGCCAGTTTTCTTTTTCAAAACTTTGGAAAAACTGGATCCAAACACTAACTGTATTTGTATCCTTTTAAAATTTTTAAATAATCCGTTCAAAAAGGGCAATTTATATTCAATAGCAATTACGTAAAATAAACAACCACGCAATTTAAATATAAAAAGCATAGTCATAGCTTAAACCCTTAAACTAATGTTGTTTTGTGAGCCAACACAAAAACAACGGTCTCAATCCCTAAGTGACAAAAGTCTTCAACTTCTTGCACTCCCACTGGCTCCGAGATCCATGGTCGTCGTCCTTGTCTCCGTCTTGATGTAATTGAAGTAATTATTATGAATGGGTTTAAATGGCACGCAGGCCTCCCAACTATTCTAATAAAACTTTAAAATTACAAAAGGGTTGTAAATGGCTCGCAGGCCTCCCAACTATTCTAATAAAACGGATAAATAAACACAACCACGGGTCTAAAGGGTTCAGCTATGACTTATCATATAATTAAATAAGTTAAAACACATCTGAATTTTAATTTAAAAAATTATATGACTAATAATTGATTTAAAAACAATTAATTAAAACTTATCCTGAATCGTTTTAACCTTATCTGGGAAAAACGATTCTTAATCTCAAAATTATCCGGAAACGAATCCTCATCTGGATCTGTTAACGATAAACGATTGAGACAAACATCGATTTTGACTACCACCGATCCGTCAAAAACGTGACCGCCAATCGGTAGTTGTCAACGCCGGCGACGATGATGACACTATCGCCACCACCGCCGCCCGAACTACCACCGCAGCCTACCCCGATCGATCGGCGGCAGCCGACGCCACCACATGGCAGCAATCGACCACCGCTGTGGTCATTGAGTGGATTGCGATGACAACAGCAGCCACCGCCACCATTGCCACCGCGTTTCCGGCGATTTCGAAAAACAACAACCATCATCGCACGCCGGCGATAGTAGCGGCTCGAGGGCCACCACCACCGCCTGTCGGTTTTTTAACCGTGGCCGACACCACGATCACCGCAACGAACAACCACCGGTCAACAGCAGTGGTTCGCACCACCACTGCCACCGCGGTTAGAACACGCAATCGCCGCCACCACCGTGACTGGTGGTGCGGCAGTACAAGGATTCGACGGCGAAAACGGCAATCGCCGCTGCCGCCTCTTGCTGTTCGAGTGATCGCCACCATCGTGGTGGTCGACTACCATGAATCGCCGCCTATCGGCGGCTGTGTTTCTCGATCGACACCACCATCGTCACAATCGGTGGCGTGGTGGTGGTTTTCGTCCGTGATCGATGCCGTCACCACTTACGGTGGTGCGGCTGTGGGTTTGCAATGGCAGCCGGCGATCACCACAATCGGTGGTGTAGCCGGCTGGTGGTTTGGTTTTCCGGCGATCGGCCTGGAGGTCCGGCCGGCTAACTGCCGCCGTTCCACCGCCGATATTAGGTTTACGAAAAAATCGAAATAAAGACGAATAAAGCAACGATTTTTATAAAACCTAATCAACTAACAAACAACTTAAACCTGATCTGTTAGGTTTAGAAAGTGGCTCTGATACCACTGTTGGGAATCGAGGGATACAAGAACATGCACAGCGGATAACAAAAACCCGATTCCCAATCGAGGATCCAATCCTAAACCATACAGATACAATTAAGGGTGTTTCAGTGGATTACCTTTTGCGAACAATAACTCTGAAACGCAAGTAAGGGGTACACCGCTACTGGCACCGGTTGAGAGGGTTGCTAGACCACCACCGAGGATTACCCGAAAAAACGAATGCAGACCTTCCTCCTACTGGATTCTGGCGCCGGTTTTGGGAGAGGGAGAGAGAGAGAGATTTTTCTGGGTTTTTTTTTGAACTGAATCAATCAATTAACTGATACCCCAAACCCTTTATTTATATGGACAAAACAAGCAGTGTTTGATTCCATATATAATTCTTGGTAATTATCTCTGAAATAATTTCCATAATTATTCAATTAATTAATCTAACTGATTAATTAATTATAAATAATTAAACTAATTATTTATTCCTTTTTCTCTCTAAATAATTAATTAACCAATTAATTAATTCCCATAATCCAAACATTCTCATTTTTGGTGTGCAGCAGTGTGACCTACTAGTGTCTTATAACATTGGACACGATAACCCCGTTACTGTCTCGCACATAATCCTAACACTGACAACCAGTCCTTGCAATTGGGCCGGGAAACCAACCTAGTTTATAATCAAAGATAATACATGTTAGGGTGCTTTTAGCTTAAATTCCTACAATAATCAAATAAACTAAACATTTGTGATTTAAATAACTCATCCACAAGGGGATTCAATCTAAACCATAATAAGTGCTATCGTTGTTAATTATTGTTTTAAAGTAAAGTTTTAATCTTTTCATTGTTCTTAAAATAACTTTCAAAAGAAAAAACCCCCTTTAGGTTAATTGAACTTTATAAGGTTTGTTTTGAATAACTTGATTGTTCCCAGTGGTTAGAACGATACCCGGATATTCCTAAACTATATTGCTTTCGATCAGGTACGCTTGACTGTGAATGGTGATTAGTTAGGTTATTTTGTGGTTAAACTTGGTTCTGTTTTATTATATACATTTTACACCATCAAGTTTTTTGGCGCCGCTGCCTGGGAACGGTAGTTACTTAATTAAAATCTTTGTAGTTTGGTTAATCAGTCTTTGTGAGGGATTTCATCCCTTGCAAGTTAGTTACTTTTTAGTTAGTTAGTTTACTATTTACTTTCTTTGTTTTCTGCAAGTTGCCCTTGATCGTTTGTTGTGTTTTCAGCGAAGGATTAGTGGAGCCTTTTGCAGAGCTGGAGAGAGAGTTAAAGAAAAAGAACAAAAAGATATCAAAAGCAGGAAAAGCTCGTCCAAGAGCTTTGAACTTTGATATGGGAGACGAAGCACCCATGTGGAACACCCGGAGGACCACTCCTACCGTGCCAACGCAACCGATCACGAAGCCAAATCTAGAGACCGAGATTAAGGGTTAATTCCTCCACATGATAAAGGAGTTGACCTTTGACAGAAAAAGCGATAGCAATCCTATCGTTCACATTGACACCTTCGAGGAGATTTGCGATCTGTTCAAAACCGAAAGCAACCGGGATGCAATCCGTCTTCAGTTATTTCCATTCACACTTGCGGGAGACGCTAAAGCTTGGCTTCGTACTTTGGAGCCTAGTTCAATCGCTACTTGGGATGACTTACGATCTAAGTTCTTGTCCCGATTCTTTACGCCGTCAAAGAAAGAGAAACTTCGGGCCGATATCCGTTCATTCCGACAAGATGAAGACGAGACGATTTCCGAAGCATGGGAGAGATTCAAACATCTTCTAAATTCGTGCCCGAGTCACGGATTAAATAAGAGTGATCAAGTCCAAACTTTCTATAGTGGGCTAAATTACTCTTCTCGTGGTACTTTGGACTCATCCGCCGGTGGTGTGTTCATGTTCAAGACCCCCACGCAAGGATACAATCTACTCGAGGATATGCTTATACACAATATAGATTGGAAGTCGGATAAGTGCTTACATATTCCGAAAATGGCCGGAAAGATCTCTACCGAATTTGATTCCATCTGAGGAGTTAGCCGCCATGAAGAATAAACAGGTAAGGTTTGAACGTAAAATAGAGGAACTAATTAAAAGTATTCATGCTTTACAGGTTGGATGCGAGGAGTGCAAAGGACCTCACCTTACAAAGGATTATCCTAACAAGCCAATGATGATGCCCGAGGAGGTGAATTACATCAACCGAGGAGACTCCCAAGGGAGGTGGAACAACAATCGCAACATCAATCAAAGACCTCCTGGCTTCTTTGCACCAAACCAAAGGTCGGATGGCGAGCCACGTGCATCTCTTGAGGATCGACTCTTCCAATTCATGGAGACTCAAAAGAAATTAAATGAAGAGGTAAGCTCGTACTTGTGTAATCAACAAAGTGTAATTCAGAATCTTGAATTGCAGGTTGGGCGAATCTCTCAAACACTAAGCGGAAAAACTCAAGGAGAACTACCCACACAAACTCAAGTTAACCCAAAGGTAGAAGCTTCAAAGACGATGCTCATGGTGGATGGAGTCACAACAAAGAAGGCATGGACGGATATCTACACAAAGAAGTACATCCCATCCGATAGCGAGAGTGAGCCAGATTATGCTACTGATTATGACTCGGATGGTATCACCGTATCATTCGAACACCTATTGCTTCGTGACCCTATTTACTTGAATGACGAGGAAGAGGAAGATAGAAAATAAGGTGGATACGCAGAGTTTATGATCCCAAAGCAAAACAAAGGGAAAGAAAAAGTGAAAGAGGAGGACACCGATTTGATCTGTGTTTCACCCATAAAACACGATCCAGGGAGTTATAGCTTACCTTTTTCTGTTTCTAATAGATTTGAAGGTTTAGCTTTAGTTGATATGGGTGTTGCACTTAACATGATGTCTGTCACTTATTGCATTAAGATGAAGATCAAAAAGGTCACAACTATGGCATATCAATATCGGGGAATTAACGGCTACATGACAACACCGCTTGGAATAGTCGAAGCTGTCCCGATACGTATTGGGAATTTTGTGTATCTTACGGACTTCATTGTTGCTGACCTTCCAAAGGACACGGAGATCCCGATCATTCTTGGGAGAGCTTTTCTACATGCCGCACAAGCCAATGTAGACATGTGTAACCAGGTAACCACCTTGGGATACGGCGACAAGCGTATTGCATTCAACCCCGATGGAAAGCCGGTGACACACCTCCCTGCATCATATGTGGATCCTTCTCAATGCTTTAAGGAGAACGCTAGCCGCCCGCTACTTCCACACGAGCAAAAGAGGAAAATGGAAGATTACCTCAATCCCGTAATGCAAAAAGAGGAGATAATACTTGACACGGGATCATCTAAGAAGGGGCATAGAAAGAAGAAGAGCTCCTCAGCCCGCCGAGCAAAAAAATGAGAGTTGGTTGGAGTCAAGCTCTAGACTCGGACAAAAATGAAGCGCTTCTCGGGAGGCAACCCGAGCTCTTTTAGTTTCTTTTTCAATTCTCATTTATTTTGTGTGTTTTTGCTAATTTCTTTCTTTGTTATTGCCTAGATAACCCATTCGGAGCATCGGAGATCAAAAATGAGAAAATCCGACCGGAAACGAAAAAAGTGAAAAACGGAAACAGACAGGATTCGCTAACGCGAAGTGTTAAGTTTTGTTAACGCGAAACCTATGGTCCTTGGGTCAGGTAAAATTTTTCGAATTTCACGACGCGAAGGGGCAGTTTCGCGAACGCGTAAGAGGTTTTGACGGGCAGTTTTCAAATTACACCCACTTCGCGATCGCGAAGCCTTAGGCTTAGCGGCGCGAAGATCGGACTGACGGGTTTTTAAACCTTGTTTCTCCAATTTTGCAAACACAATTGCCCTAATCCTCTCTAGCCGCCGCGAAACCTTCTTCCATGACGCGAAATCTCAGTTTTTTTGTGCTTCAATTTCTTGATTCCATGGCATCCAAGGTACATTTCCTACAATCTTATGGTTGGATTTCATCTTAATATTGGTTAATTAGTGCAATTGCTTGATTTAGTTGCTTATTGCTATGAATGCTAGATTGTGTTGTTCTTGATAGATTGTAAGCTTCAAGCAATTAGATTGGTACTTCAATGTTGATAGTTTGTTGATTGCATTGTACTATGGATGATTTTGGGGCTAGATTGTTGTAACCTAATTGGGATATGCTTTCATGCTAAGTGTGGGGAATTTCCAAATTCCCTTCCCCTTTTGTTTTCACCATATTAGGATGGCTAGATTAATTTTATATGCTTAAAAATTCAAGTGTGGGGATTCTTCCCTTTGAGCTTTTCACAATACATGTTGTTAATTAGATCACTTGAATTTTTAGTTTAGTTAATGTTTTAACAATGTAATGTGTTAAGATGATTTACAATGAACTAAGACATGGTTAATTGTTTTTGTAGAAGACAAGATCTACATCTACTTCCGCATCCGCACCCAATTCGAACTATAGGGCACCGGATGGCTCTCATGCATTTACGTACTTCATGAATGACACTACTTTGAGTATTGCCAAACAAACTGAGTACCGGGATATCATGGACCGGATTAAATCTCGTTCGATTGTTGTGCCAAGGAGAACCGATTGGGCTACTCTACAAGCCTTGGAGATCGAGGGAGAAGTTAAGGCGGTTCTTGAAAAACATGCCGTTGGTGAACACGGGCTCGAGTACTACATTTGTAAGGCTTGGGATCGAGTTTTCAGCATCAACGAGACTCTCTACCGGGAGCTTATTTTGGAGTTTGTGACCACTTACACGTTTAACCCGACCACGGCGACGGTGGATTTTCGTAAGAAGTGTATGAACTTCCATCTTGGCGGAATTTGGCGTACTCTTTCTTTGGCCGAGTTCGGGGTGGCTTTGGGAGTCTACACTCAAGCCAAGGTCAACGACCCCGGTTTTGATGAGTACATGGTGGCAACTTCTAAAACTCCAGAAGACTTTAACCCTCGGGAAACTTGGGACTACTCGTCGAACATCAAAGTTAAAGGCTTGATTTCGCCTTTGGATCGACTCCTCCACTGCATGTTGGTTTACGCGGTGAATTTGCGTTCGTCTATTGAGGAGAAGATCTCGGTTTATGATCTTTGGTTACTTTACGAGCTTTCGACGGAGGATCGCTACCCCAATGCACCCGATATCATCGCCGTTCAACTTCAAAAGGCGGGTGGATATAGAGGTAGTAGTAAGATGATCGGTGGCCAATATGTGACGTGACTCGCTAAACACTTTGGTGTTCTTAGCCGAGGTGATGTGGCTTCGATGGTGAGCTTCGGTGAGATGGGTCTCAATGAGATGGAGCAGCTTAAAGGAATGGGGGTAGTGAAATCGGTTCGTACGACGCATGGAATTCGTTACTGTTGGGAGACACGACCGGAAAGGCAAGCACCAAGGGAAAGGATGACGGTAGAGCATGGTGGTAGTTCGAGTGGGCTGGCGGCAATGGAAGAGCCGGAGAATTGGAATGCTTATGCGGGATATCAAGGGATGACGCAACAACTTTCGAACTTGCAACTTTCCTTTGATCGGCATCATCAGTAGATGGAGTACAACTCCACGGAAACACTCCACCAAACCAATTGGCAAAGTGGAGTGCTCAACCAAGTGGCAGAGCATCTTGGTGTTCAACCGACATCCACCTATGCCCCATCTCCATTGTGGGCGTTTTCTGATGAGAGTCCGCCCGGTTTCCCATCTTTCGAGGAGTGGAGGAACCATCCTCGTGGCCCCTATTGATCACGATCTTTTATCGCTTTCATTTCGATTGGGTTGTTTAAGACAATTTTATTTTTGTTTGTGGTGTGCTTTTATTTTTTTGTTTTTAGACATTTTTAATTATTTGCATTAGGATTTTTATTGTTTGGTTTTTATCTTTTTAGTTCGTTTTTACTTTTGTTTCTTTTGTTTTTGGTAATAGATGAAATCGGTTATGATCGAGCACCGCGTGTGGTTCCGGAAATCTCTCTCTTGATGGATTAAGTCTCAAAACCCGGGAAGTTTCTCTTTTTCCCATTTCTCCTTATTTGTTTTAATCGTTGCATTGAGGACACTGCAAATTTTAAGTGTGGGGAGGGGGTTAAGTAGACTTAACTGTTAATTTTTGGGTTAACTTATGCTTTTGTTTGTAATTTTTCTAGAATCTGAAAGCTTTGAAATTTGACCCCAATTTTTTCAAAATTTGGGATTGTTTTTGGACATAAGGATACTTGCATAGGAGGACACTAAGTGAGATTATTTGAATATGAGCATTGCCTTGGATTGCCGATTACCATGAGTGCCTCACCCAATTCCTTTGAGAGTTTGAGCCTTATTGTTTATTTATTTCGTGAGGATTCAATTGAGACCCAAGGTAGAACTTGTCATTTGAATGCTCGTCGAGATCACATAAGAGAAGTATTAATCACCATTGCACTGATAGAGGCCTTCGTTTCAACCCTTTTTGAGCCTTCGTTAGATAACATCATCTTAAGGTTATTTAATTTGCCTAGCCATTTTGTTGAAAGTGTTCAATTTTAACACTTTATCCCTTGAAACCTATTTTGAGCCTTAGCCTTTTCGTTTCTTTACCCAATTTTCACTATATATCCTTTAGCCTATCTTTTTATCTATCTTTTGACCGTGACTTAAATTTGAAGAGCTTAAGAATTTTTGATCCATTTTGTTTAGAATCTGACAAAATTATAGTGATTGTGATAGAGCATTGAAAAAATAAAAAAAATAATGTGGAAAAGAAAAATTCCAAAAGTCGACTTGAAAAAAAGGGAAATATCAAAAGAGTCGAGAAAAGAAAAAAGAAAGAAAAAAAAGAATTTGAGCCCCAAATAAGCAATATGCTTAGGCCAATTCTAAAAGAAATGTTCATCCCGGAAGAAAAGAAAAGCTGACGTTTGAAAGTCAGATGGTTCTCTCAATTGTTTTGGATCATTACTGATTAAGTTTTTCAAGTTTTTGTTGCATTAATCCTTAGTCACTTATAAATATCCTTTATCCTACCCTAACCCTTAGCCTAACGTTACAACCCTAAAGTCCTCTTGACGGTTGACAACTTCTCAGTGGTGGCGATTTGATTTGGTGACAAGCTTATGCATGCGGGAATCAATTGAGTAATTGGTGTGATTACTATATACATACACTTTTACCCCTTGAGAGATACACTTGATATATACATACTTTGTGAGGGTAAAAGGTGGGTCCTCGGCAGTCGATTGTTCATTGTATCTTGTGGTGCGTCCAAATATATTTGTTGTTATTGTGTTCTTAGATGATTTCGGATGGAGACAATTTTGGTGTTATCTATCTTATCTTTCAGTTCTTTGATTGAGGACAACCAAAGCTTAAGTGTGGGGATTTTGATAACTCCAAAATTATACATGTTTTGGGAGTTTCGGTTTGCAATGTTTAACCCCATTTTAACCCATTTCTTGGATGTTTTACTCAAAAAAGCTGCTAACTCTTGGTTTTACAGGTTTTGGAGGCCATTGAACGAAAAGTACTAAAAGTTGTTAAAAAGTGGGAAAAAGTGCAAAAATTGATCCAGAGAGATTTCGTATCCTCAGAGCTTATATCTTCGCGCTGCGAAGTGTGGAAATTCTAGAAAATTCCTGCTTTTTGGTGGATTTCGCGTTGGAGTCAGGAGTTTAGCGTTCGCGAAGTGTTAGAAGACCCTCTATGGAATATTCTAGAAGGAGCTGATTTGGAAGATTGGGGTTCGATAAGTGTTTCGCGCCGCGAAGCTGCTGCTTCGTGATCGCGAAGTTGGCTGACCAGCTTTTATAAATACTGGCTTTTAACCTGATTTGGAGATATAGAGTCATAAATTAAATAGCTTTATTCCAGAGTCAGTAGGCAGAAAAAGTGAGGAAAAAAGAGAGATTTTATGAGCGTAGAACGTGAGCGGATTGTTACCCGGAGTCTGTTATCCGGTATTCGATCATCTCCAGTTTCACGATCGGTATAAAGTCTGTCATTTTATTCTTGTTTTCTGTTTTTCATAATGTCTAGTGAGTAGTTATTTAGTAGTGCTTGTTATGGTTTTGAAAAACCTTGTTGGATGATGTTTTTGGTATTTAATTGAATTATTAGTTTTGTTTGATTAATTGAATGTTTGTCTTTGATTCCAAGTTAGTGTTTTGACTGTGGCTATCTGAACTTGTTGGTTGGGTGTATCTATTGTTAGATAGGTAGACTCCTTCGGGTTAATCAACCTTCTTTATCTCTTATTTCGGTGACACGGGGTAAAGTAGTAATTAGTGTGCTTGAACCAAAAGTAGACTATTTAGTAAGATCCCACAACCTAGCATTAATTAGGACGACTTTAATTTACTAGACTGCCTGACAACCAGCCCTTGCAATTGGGCCGGGAGACCAACCTAGTTTATAATCAAAGATAATACATGTTAGGGTGCTTTTAGCTTAAATTCCTAAAATAATCAAATAAACTATACATTTGTGATTTAAATAACTCATCCACAAGGGGATTCAACCTAAACCATAATAAGTGCTATCTTTGTTAATTATTGTTTTAAAGTAAAGTTTTAATCTTTTCATTGTTCTTAAAATAGCTTTCAAAAGAAAAAACCCCCCTTTAGGTTAATTGAACTTTATAAGGTTTGTTTTGAATAACTTGACTATTCCTAGTGGTAAGAACGATGCCCGGACTTTCCTAAACTATATTGCTTTCGATCAGGTACGCTTGCCTGTGAATGGTGATTGGTTAGGTTATTTTGTGGTTAAACTTGGTTCTGTTTTATTATATACATTTTACACCATCAGTAGCCACGATGGTGTGGATCTCACTACCCGACGTGTAGTTGGAACCCGGATAGGTACCCGTTATCCCACATCGGATGGCCTAAAAACTAGTTCAAGACCGGTCCTAAAAAAATTATGCTCTTTCTTTCTTGGGAAAGTGTATTTTTTTTCACTCCACCCAAAATCATATGAACGGCCTTGTTAAGTATCACATATACATGTGGTATACACAATTATATATAATTAAATATGTGTTGCATTAATCTCGGACGACCTTTGGTTGCCTTCACCAAGTCACTTGCATCTCCTTTTGATGTGTTTAATCATAAAGATAGGATTAAACACATATCATGTGCAATCAAATATGATCTTAGAGCTTATTGCCTACTTCTCGCCAATTGATCAACTTCTTGCATGCAAGCTGTCACCATAGCGAAGCATTAAGTAAGATCACTATATATCAAAGTCGCATTTATTGTCCGGATGAGTGGTTGAGATTCATCCTCATGTCCACAACCAAAATTGAGTTCACATTTGAACTTTCCTCTCTCTCTCTCTCTATATATATATATATATATATATATGTGTGTGTGTGTATGTATGTATATATAGGGGTGGGTTCAAATGTGAACCACTTTTTGGTTGTGAACATGAGAACCACCGAGAGCACGACACGTGGTGGATGACTAGGCGCCACGTCAAGTCCAAGGCGGATGACTAGGCGCAATTCATGGGAGGACATTGAATTAAAGAGGGGGACCACACTCAAAGCCGCCACGTGTCGCGCTCTCGGTTGTCCTCACGTTCACAACCAAAAAGTGGTTCACATTTGAACTTTCCTCTGTATATATATATATATATATATATATATATATATATATATATATATATGGAGAGAGAGAGAAAGGGGGGATAATCAAATAAAAACCAAATTGTTGTGGTGAACCATGAGGACCAATCTAGACCATCAATCAATGCTAATCAATGGTTAATAATATTGATGACATTTTTTGTAATTATAACCACACCTGATTTTAGGCCCAAAACGGCATTTTAGACATTTTAACATTTTGCTTGAGAATTTAGCAATTAAAAAGAAAACTTATTTACTCGTTCAAAAAAAAAAACTTATTCACTCCATTTATCAGTTACACCCACCTGCACTTTTGGTATTAGATCTGCACTTTCCCAATTTGATAAAATACTTCATCTTCTTCCTCTGCTCCACCGTCCCTTCTTGTCGATGGCCCTCCACCGGCAACGCCGTCCACCACCGAATCATTCATCGTTCACCGATAAGAACTAGACAATCGATTCCTATCGTGTCCACTACCAGATCTGATCCTTACCAGATTTGTGCTTTCTTTCTCTCAACCTTCCATCAATGGGGAATTTTTCTTCGAGATCTGTGCTAGGGTTCAACTAGCCGACACCTTTCTTCTCTGAGATTGGCTTTTACTACTTTCTATGATCATCGTGTTCTTCTTCAATCTGCTTTTTATTTAGGTAATCCTTCAAACTCCGTTTACTTTCCTTTCACTTGGTTTTTCTACTCGCTGCTAAATCAAAAAAATGGCGAAATCTTCTATTGGATTTGTGTCAAAAATCTTAGTTGCCTGAAGCTTAGGATGATTTGAATCTGAAACAGTGCTTCTCTCGGTCATTACGAAGGTAAATTTGTTTCGTTATGTTTTTCTGGCTAGAATCTCTGCATTCAAATGTCACAGTAAAAGCTTCTGTCCATGATGATCATGATGGTGGTGGTAATGGTGTTGAGCTACAGAAGTTGAAGGTTGCATTTAAAAGAGAAACATAAAGGAATTTTGGCCAATTCTTTGGATTCATTATATGAATTTAGATGTAAATGGACGTTATGTTTGTATTCATTAGGTGAATTTAAATGTACATGTGTATTATGTTTATATTCATTAGGTGAATTTTCGTTTTGATTTCATGCGATGAATTTAGATATAAATGGATATTATGTTTAGATTCTTTAGGTGAATTTATATGTAACTGAACATTATGTTTGGATTATTTAGGTGAATTAGGGTGATTGTTAATTTCATATGGTGAATATGAAGATTCATGTGGTGAATATGAAGTTTCATCTGGTGAATTTGAATTTTCATCTGGTAAATGAATCTGAAGATTCATGTGGTAAATTTGAAGTTTAATCTGGTGAATATGAAGTTTCATATGGTGAATTTGAAGTTCGTCTAATGAATATGAAGTTTCTGAAATATCATATGGTGAATTTGAAGTTTTATCTAATGAATCTAAAGTTTCATATAATGAATCTGAAATTTCATCTAATGAGTATGAAGTTTCTGAAATTTCATATGGTGAATTTGAAGTTTCATCTAATGAATCTGAAGTTCATAGGGTGAATTTGATGTTTATCTAATGAAATTGAAGTTTCATATGGTAAATGAATTATGATCCCTTTTTTTTTGTTGCCAACTGATGATCACGCCCTTTTCAGATAAAAGGTTTAGATTGGTTATCAAGTTGTTACCATTTTTTAGTTCTCTAGATTAAGCCTATATGCATATATATAGAAAAAGTTTCAAATGTGAACTCAATTTTGATTGTAAACATGAGGATTACTAAAATCGCGCCACGTGAACATATGCGGATCTATGTTTACAAGATGGGGGTCCAATGCCCCCCATAATCTTAGAAAAATTATTGCTTTTATATTATAAGTTTTGGTATTTTTAATTAGTTGTAATGCTTTGACACCCAAAAAAATAGTTCCTGAACTATAAATCCTTTAACCCAATTTTAGGCTCCTAATAGAATTATATTTTTTCTAATTACTATTTCCTATTTTATTATTTTTTTAAAGTATCTATTTTTTTTATTGTTAGATTTTAATTGTTAGTAGTTAATTTCTTTAATTCTTACGATTAACGAGCCGAGTCTAATCAAGTTGGGTAGTAAGTTACCCAAGCTTAACTCGAGAATCGATACAGAACTTTAGAGATTGAGTAACATAATCAAAGTAAGGCTCGACGAATTGTAATATTCAAGCTTTGCAAAATTGATATGGATTCAAACTCCAGATCGATTAACATATTTATTTACTCGAGCTCAATAGTTTTATATCTCAAACATATGCTTTATAAAAATAAGAATATGTTTGCTCGAAAAAATGTATTCTGGAATTTTTTTACAACCCTACTATACTCTGACCCCTATTACCAAAATTTCTAGATCCGGCTCTGCACGTGAAATATTTCGTTTGAATATTCATGTATTATTAATACAAATTGAATAACACTAAATCCAGTGTTATTCAGTTTGAATAATACATATATATTCAAATTGAATATGCTACATAGCGCGCTCTCGACTCTCCTCACATTCACGATAAAAAATGAGTTTACATTAAACCCTATATCTATATAGATTATTTTTAGACAACTTGGGACTCCAACAAAGTTAATTATGGACATAGTTATCATTTGACCAGTACGATTTTCATATATGCTACGAAATTCTCTGATGCCTTAGTTTTCATATCTTAATTATGGTCAAAAGGGTCGTTTGTCTTTTATTAATCAAGAAAAGGAGCCACTTATACATATACATATATATAGTCCTAATCAAATAAAAACCATTCTTTTTGTAAAAACTCGTGAAAACCGACTAAAAAATAATTTATTTAATGATTTTTTTATCAAATACTATGATTTTAATTATTGTTTCACATATATTTTTTTTATAATGTAAGTATCATCAATGCAAAAAATAAATTTTTATTCATATTATGAATCGAAAATATACAAAATTTGTATTTATATAATGAAACAAATTCATGGATGATGGGGTTTTACAAAAAAGTGGTTTTTACATGAAGGGTCCTATATATATATATATTCAACCAAGACCAAGGATTAGATTATTGCTTTGAGTCTTTGACGGAATAAACCATATTATTATAAGCTTAAAATAATATATCTAACATTCAAGCAATCATTTTAAACTTAGAGTAAATTAAACTTTTTAGTCCCCGTGCTTGTCCTTTATTACCAAGCCTCATTTCTATTTAGTAATAGTTACACTTATTATCACTATGGACTATGGAACGAGATACTAAAATAGCAGTAGATATTATAATGAGAGGTTATGTGATGTTTGACTGCATTATTTCAGCACAAGGATGATGTCTTTTTTGCAGCTACGACTATGATGGTCCATCTGTTTGTCAATAAATTGATGAAATATTTTAGTAGAAAATGGAACGAAATACTAAATTGATGAAAATGTTCGTCACTTAAATGGAACTAACAACATGTTAGTATGAGGGACCAAGACCAACACCGTTGGATTTCACAAAAACTAAAGACCATTTTCGTTGAAAATTGCAAACCTAAGGTACCAAATATAAAATTTAGTTTAATTTAATTTATATAAACACATGATAAGCCCGAATCTTGATGACCATATATTTTACTGAATTTGCCAGTTGACTTCAATAGGTTTGATCAAAGTTATGGATGTCACAAAAATGTCAAAGAGACACTCAAATTAACCCAAGTTCCATCTTTATATAAACATGTAAATGTTATATCCTCCAAGAAATAAACCAAACAATAATGGACAGAAACCTATTTGAAGCATCCATAACAGGAAATGTACAAGTCCTCAATGCATTGCTCCAAGAAGACAACTTCATTCTCGATCGAGTTCCACTCTCCTGCTTCAACGAAACCCCCTTGGCCATTGCAGCCATGAAAGGCCACCTCGATTTCGTGAGGATTCTTCTGAGCAAGAAGCCAAGCCTTGCCGTGTTACTGGACTCGCAAAGGCGAACCCCTCTTCACTTGGCCTCAGCCGAGGGTTACGTGGAGATCGTACGTGAACTTTTGCACGTGATGGGCCCCGAAGGGTGTGGTTTTCGGGACCAAGATGGAAGAACGCCTCTCCACCTTGCGGCCATGAATGAACGATTGGAGGTAATCGAGGTTTTGATTGAGAAGAGGCCTGATCTTGGTAGAGAGATGGAGGAAAATGGGGAAAGTATTTTGCATGTTTGTATTTCTTATAATCGTTTTGAGGCTTTGAAATTGTTGTCTAAACTGTGGAATGAAGAAGATCTGGCCAAGCTTATAGATGGTAATGGGAATACCCTCTTGCATGTAGCTGTGATTCATAAACAGATTCAGGTACTTTTAGTTCTTTTTCTTTGATTCTTTCTCAATCAAGGCTAGTTTTTTTCATTTGTGTTCTCTATGACTACAAAGAAATCATATTAATTGGATATATAATATAATACGTTGATGGACTGTTTTACACGACTTAAATTGTTATAGGACAAGAAAAGTGTACTTGATCCACATGTTTTGTAACACCCGTAAAATCATATTTTTATATATGGAACTTTATAGCAAAACATTGTTAAGGTGAAAAAGAATTTGAATTTGCTGTGAAATTTTCCAAATGTAAAAACTTGATCACAAAAAGAGATTGATATATATCATATGATCCTATTATAAAAAATGTTAGAATATGTTAATCCTACTCTTTTGGACGTCTTTTTAAAAAATTTGTAAATAAATTGGTTCTATTAGTTGTTTATATAACATTATTAATAAACGTTGTATAAAACTAAAACAAGTTTTCGTAAGAATCATAAGTGTCATATAAGAAAGGGAAAGTTTAAAAAGCCTGGTAACTATCTAATTAAATGATCAATTTGTTGAATTATTTATTGAAATAAAAAGCCATTAAAATTTTCTATTTTAAATAATTACGTTATTGAACTAATTTTTAAATGACGAAATCGCAAAAATTTATCATTTTTATAGATCAGATGTTTAAGCATAATTTTTCAATAAAATAAACATCAACTTTTAGAAGAAAATTATTTGCATCATTTTAACTCAAAATATTAGGAGAAATTAATTAATATAACTATTTCAAAAATACAAAACTATCTTCTAACCAACATCTCTCTCAATTTATCCATCTAACCATCACCCTCGCCCCAAACAACCAGTCCTTGGGCGGGTTTGAACTATTCCGGCCAACCACCGAACTTCCGCCCAAGAAAGAAGGCGTTGGTGACTTAAAAACAACCAACCCGCCCCAAGATCCCCGCCCTAGGGCGCGTTTCAATTTTTTCATCTTTGGTCCCTGTGTTGATATCTTTAAGAAAATGGCACATATGGCCCCTGGACTTTAACCGCCCCACACATGAACAAGACGTTTAACTAATTAAGAATTGCATGTGTAGTGTTTAATATTTAGGAACATATATTTGTTGTATATTATGTTATTTAGATTATTATATTTTAAGAGTATTAAGAGCATCCACAATGTATAGGTTTTTTATCAAGTTTTTTCACAGCTTTTTTCTTACGCATTAGTACTACCTCAACAACCTAAAAACCTCTACATGTTTCCACAATGTGAAAAACTTCATCTAAGCTTTTTCATAATTTTTAAGGACCCGCCATTTTAGCTTTATATCATTTATATTTTTATTTATAAAAATAAATACATTAAAATTAATACAAATACATATTTATTTATATCGAGAAAATATAAATATATAAAATATATAATTAATATAATATTTTTATTAATATATAATAAAATTTAAATATAAAAACTTTATATAAAAAATATAATTGATTAATACGACACTTTTATAAAGTTTTATAAAGTTAAAACATATTAAATACGAAAAACCTCTGAAAAAACAGGTCGTCCAGTTACGACCTATGACGCAAAACTTCATGAGAAACATCATGTGAAAAACTTATACACTATGTGAAAAACCTCAAAGTAAGGTGGTTGTTTCTTTTTCATCGATGGCTTCTTTCTTGGGCGGAAGTTCAGTGGTTGGCCTGAGAAGTTCAAACCCGCCCTAGGGCGGGTTGTTTGGAGCGGGGATGATGGTTAGATGGAAAAATTTAGAGAGAGGTTGGTTAGGAGATAGTTTTGTATTTTTTAAATGGTTATATTAATTAATTTCTGAAATATTAGTTTCTTTTTATTTAAAGATTTTTAATTGTTAAAAATCTTTTAACATATTTTTTTCTATAAAAAAACCATCAAACTTTTAGGAAAAAATTATTTACGTAATTTTAACTTAAACTATTTTGTTTCTTTTTTGTTTAAAGACATTGCTTGTCGGTTACTAGCATTCTTTTGGTCAAAATAATATAGATAAGTAATTTTTATAAGTTTGATGGTTTATTTATTTAAAAAGTTATTTTGAGATTAATTATTCAAAATAAGAAGATGTAATAATGTTTTTAATCAAATTTAAAAACTTAAACATTAAAATGAAAAAGTTTAATGGTATTTTAATTCGAAATGACGGTTCAAGAACTTAATTGTTCAAAAAGTAATAGTTCATTTCTTTTTTTTTAACTTTTCTCCAATAAGAAAATTGTTTGGATATTTTAGTTTAAATGCGTTTTAAAAGACCATTCCATAATATCAAAAAGAAATTACTTCAAAAGTGATATATACATTGCACAAGCTTTTTGGTGATATAAACTTTACTTTATCACATAAAAAGTATTGCTCAAAAGTATTGAATTTGTTATTTATGCAGACTGTTAAGTATCTGCTTCAGAAATCAAGTATCATAGAAACTGGAAGTGTTGTTAATCAATATGGGTTAACAGCACTGGATGTTCTTGATCATTGTCCACGAGATCTTGGAGCACTAGAAATCGAAAGTTTACTGATGGAAGCCAACATTCTAAGAGCTAAAGGCGTTAAACCTCGCTCTAGAACGTTTCAGGCATCAGTTGAATCCAAATACTCAAAAAATGTCACTAACACTGAGAGAAAGTCGGGGAGGGACGACAACGGAAACTGGTTGGAGAAACAACGCGGGATTCTGATACTTGCGGCGGTGGTGGTGGCAACTGCATCGTTCTATTCCGCTCTACACCCTCCAGGAGGGACGTTTATGGATAGCAAGAGCGGACCGCTTGGAAACGCAGTCCAAACGGAAGTATTTATGGATGATTTCAGCAAATTCTTGATACAAAATACAATAATCATGGTTCTTTCTATGTTAATTCTTATGGTGTTGCTTAGTGGAATCCCTTTATGGAACACGTTCTGTTTGTGGGTGCTTAACCTTGCAACTCTTTGCATCATGCTTTTTATGATAATTACGTATTTGCAGGAGATAGCATGGATGTCTCCTGATACATATATCAATACTCCAACGATCATCATGTGTGCAATATGGATATTATTGTGCTTGTTGTTGGCATTCATCCACACCGTTTTCTTCATAACATGGGTGATAAAGAAAGTATGGAAGACTAGCAGAACAACAAGGAACAAGAACAAGAACTCGGTTGGCCTATGATCTACCCCACATGAAAATTTTAATAACCTACTATTTGTCAGTGTGTATTGTAACCATGTATGAATATGATTTCATTAATGTATGTGTATATGTTTTTTTTTTTTTTTGCTTTAGTTGTCGCTTATTTCTTGATTTGTTCAGTATTTTTATGTAGATTATCTTTTTGATGTTCAATCTGTATTATTTATCTTTTATTGTCAATGAGAGCAAATATAATTCTATTTGGATATAAAATTATAGATTCAATACCTAAAATAAAGATGGGATGCAAACAAATAGGATATACTATATATGATGATAATCAACATTTTAAATACACAATAAACAGCAAACAATAGTACATACAAACATGAACACTTTAGCATGGAAAGCTTTCATGGGGAGACTAAAACTACATGTTTGTAGCTTTAAAAGCCTACTATCACCAATGAAAAATATAAAAGTATTCTCTAGGTAAATTTAGAGTCATATTTTGTTAGGATTATGTGCGAGACAGTAACGGGGTTATCGTGTCCAATGTTATAAGACACTAGTAGGTCACACTGCTGCACACCAAAATGAGAATGTTTGGATTATGGGAAATAATTAATTGGTTAATTAATTATTTAGAGAGAAAAAGAATTAAATAATTAGTTTAATTATTTATAATTAATTAATCAGTTAGATTAATTAAAAGGATAATTATGGAAGTTATTTCAGAGATAATTACCAAGAATTATATATGGAATCAAACACTGCTTGTTTTGTCCATATAAATAAGGGGTTAAGGGTGTCAGTTGATTCATCCCTTTCAGTTCAAAAACCCAGAAAAAACCTCTCTCTCTCTCTCTCACCTAAAAACCGGCGCCAAATCCAGTAGGAGGAAGGCTCGCATTCGTTTTTCGGGTGATCCTTGGTGGTGGTCTAGCAACCCTCTCAACCGGTGTCAGTAGCAGTGTACCCCCTGCTTGCGTTTCGGAGTTATTATTCGCAAAGGTAATCCACCGAAACACCCTTTATTGTGTCTGTATGGTTTGGGATTGGATCCTCGATTGGGAATCGGGTTTTATTCCGCTGTGCATGTTCTTGTATCCCTCGATTTCCAACAGTGGTATCAGAGCCACTTCCTAAACCTAACAGATCAGGTTTAAGCTGTTTGTTGATAATTTAGGTTTTGTAAAAATCATTGTTTTTCGTATTTAAAAATCTGATTTTTTAAACCTAACGGAACAACGATCGGCGGTGGAACGACGGCAGTTAGCCGGCCGGACCTCCAGGCCGATCGTCGATGGCTCAAACGACCAACCGGCTACACCACAGTTTGTGGTGGTCGCCGGCTGTCATCGCACCAAACCACAAGCCGCACCACAGTGAGTGGTGGCGGCGTCGGCTACAAACATAAACCACCACCGTGCCACCGATTGTGGTGGTGGTGGTATCTATTGAACATAAAACCGCCGGCCACACCACCCGCTTGGTGGCTGTGGCGTCGGGCAGTGGTGGCGATCGAACGGAAGGCAGCAGGCGGTGGTTTCGAGCCACTGCCGTTGCCGGATCGGAACAACCGCCACACCACCGTTTGTGGTGGTGGCGGCGATGATTGCTGCTGCTGTTGATCGGAATCGATGGCGGTGGTGACCATTTGTTGCCATCGCCGATCGATTTTGATGACGGCGATGGCCGTTTCTCGAGTGCAACCGCGGGAGGCGGCGGTGGTGGTGGCAACGTCCGCCGCTGCCGTCGTCATCTGAGTACAACCGCCGCACCACCGAACCATGGTGGTGGCGGGACTTGATTGCGATTCCGGCCTGTCGAGATACGGCAGACCGGTGGATGGTGGAGATAACGGTGTTGAGGCGGTGGTGGTGGTTTTTCAAACCGCTGCTGCCGCCGGTGTTCGATGGAGGTACGGGCGGCGGCGGTGGCGGTCGTGTCATCGTCGTCGCCGATTGAGAAAACCCCGATCATCGACCACGTCTTGGCGGATCGGTGGTAATTTCGAGGTCGTAGATCGTTTTGATTGTTTATCGTTAACGAGTCTCAGTTGGGATTTGTTTCCAGATAAACTTCGAGAAAAGAATCGTTTTAATCAGATTAGGTTAAAACGATTCAGGATTAAATTGATTTATTTGTTTTAAATTAATTTATGTTTCTATAATTATCCGGTTAAAATTAAGTTATATTTTAATTTGTTTAATTATGATAAGTCATAGCTGAACCCTTTTTAGACCCGTGGTTGTGTTTATTTTATTTATCCGTTTTAGAATAGTTGGGAGGCCTGCGAGCCATTTACAACCCTTTTGTAATTTTAATGTTTTATTAGACTAGTTGGGAGGCCTGCGTGCCATTTAAACCCATTTGTAATAATTATTTTAATTACATCGAGACGGAGACAAGGACGACGACCATGGATCTCGGAGCCAGTGGGAGTGCCAGAAGTTGAAGACTTTTGTCACTTAGGGATTGAGACCGTTGTCTTGTGTTGGCTCACAAAACAACATTAGTTTAAGGGTTTAAGCTATGACTGTGCTGTTTATATTTAAATTGCGTGGTTGTTTAATTTACGTAATTGTTATTAAAT
>CM058044.1:9059769-9092381 GCA_030169165.1 Centaurea solstitialis | reverse complement strand
TCAGGTAGCGTTAGGACAGGCACCTCACACAATTTCTGCCTCAAAGTCTCGAATGCCGTCTGCTGTTCCGCACCCTAAACATACGGCTCGTTCTTCTTTGTCAGCTTCATTAACGGCACAACGATTCGAGAGAAATCTTGGATAAACCGACGATAGTAGCTGGCTAAACCCAAGAAACCCCTGATTTCGGTTGGGGTTTTCGGAACCTCCAAGTTCATCACTGCCTCGATCTTCGATGGGTCCACCTTAATGCTTTTCTGGTTAACAATATGGCCCATGAATTGAACCTCTTGCAACCAAAAAACGCATTTGGAGAACTTAGCATAGAGTCGTTCTCTTCTTAGCATCTCGAGCACTTCCCGCAAGTGAACTACATGCTCCTCCTTTGTCTTCAAGTAGATCAGGATATCGTCAATAAAAACAATCACCGATCAATCGAGCATCGGCCTACAGACCCGGTTCATCAGGTCCCTAAATGCAGCTGGGGCGTTGGTAAGACCGAAGGGCATCACTAGGAACTCGTAATGCATGTATCTGGTTCTGAACGCCGTCTTAGGGATATCCTCCTCTTTCACCTTGAGCTGGTGATATCCCGAACGGAGATCAATCATCGAGAACCAAGCCACCCCCTGAAGCTGATCAAACAAGTCATCAATCCTAGGTAAAGGATACCTATTCTTGATGGTAACCTTGTTGAGCTCACGATAGTCAATACACATTCAGTGACTCCCGTTCTTCTTCTTTACAAACAAGATTGGTGCACCCCATGGCGAGGTACTCGGTCGAATAAACCCCTTCTCGGACAGCTCCTGCAACTGACTCAACAACTCCTGCAGCACGGGTGGTGCCAGACGGTAAGGGGTCCTCGCGACAGGTGCTGATCCCGGTACCAAGTTGATTCCGAACTCAACCTGTCTATCAGGTGGAATGCCCGGTAACTCCTCCGGAAAAATGTCTGGGAACTCACTGACCATCGGTACATCAGCAACCATTAGCTTCTTTCCCTCTGCCTGGTCGACCGCTGCATACGCCAAATAACCCGTGCACCCCTGCTGAAGGTACTTCCTCGCCTTTGCGACGGTACATAATGATGGCTGTCTTTTTCTTCCCTTGCCGTACACAACCAGCTTTCCCCCAATAGGATTCTGAATACGAACCAGTTGCTCGGCAACAACCACTGCGGCCCGATTCTCGAACATCCAATCTACACCCACCACTACGTCGACTTCATTCATGGGAGTGGGTTTGAGGATAATCTTGAACATCACTCCGAATATCTCTATAGTGCAATCCCTAAAAACGTCCTCTACTACTCGCACCTCCTCGGCCGCTATATCTATTGCTAAAGGACTGGCCAGCTTGCCACGCTCGAGCTGGAAGTCCTTACAGAATGTGCGCGACACAGAGGTCCAAGTGGCTCCCGTGTAAAAAAGAACTAACGTAGGCTTTGCATTAACAGGGAAAACACCTAATTTATATACACATATTGAGTTTACACAACTACCTTACGAGTAACAATTCTAATACAGTACTGACAACTTTTCAATTTATATAAGCAAGACGTACCTGTGACCACGTCCGGAGCCGTCTGTACCTCCTCAGCTATCATCTGAAAAGCTCTGCCGCGGCTAGCAGACGTTCCACCTTTCTTCCTGGTGGTGCCATCAGTAATCCTCAGAGTCATAGGGGCTAGTGCCTGAACTGGCGCCTCCGCCAGCTTAGGGCAGTTGAGCCTGATATGCCCGGGCTGAAAGCACTGGAAACAGGTCTACGGGGTAACCCTACAATCTCGACTCTTGTGGCCCGACTTGCCACATTTGAAGTACACCGGATCCACCCACCGGCACTCACCCTGATGGTTGCGCCCGCACTTGCTGCAACCCGTGAACCCCTTCCTGCCATCACTCCTTGTCCCCTTAAATTTTTTCACCGGCGCCTGTGTCTGCTCTGCCTTTCTCTTACCCTGCTGCTGCTCCTCAAGGTACAGCTCTCGAACCCGCGCTACCTCAACCATCTGGCTGAAGCTCTTGCATATCACCGTGGCCACAAACTCTCTGATGTCAGGCTTAAGCACTCCCTTGTAATAGTACATCTTCATTGCCTCGTTGCTCACGTAAACAGGATAGAACAACGATTTCTCCAAGAACTGATCGGTGATCTCATTCACCGTCTCTGTCGTTTGAGTCAGCTTTAGAAACTCAACATTGATCCTCTCTTTCTCGATACTAGGAGCAAACTTGTTGATCCAGCTCTCCTATGACCTGATGAAATGATAATGATCCTGAATCTTTACTTAGTGAATAGGTTTTTACTTCTGTTATAGCTTGAGGAATTATCACTGAGTCTGTTCAGTGTTATTCCATGTTACTTATGCTGTAACTTATTTTTATAGTAATCAGGATCAGGATCAGGAGACGAACGAGTCTGTTCTGCAGTCTACTGATCCTATCCACTGAAGTGAAGACCTCCTGAAGACATCAAGATCATACTCAAAGAACCATCAGCAACGTCGAAGACTTAGCTGATGACAGGAACAGCATGCTCGTGATCTGAAGACGGAACTCAGTGATAGCAGGCTGCTCAATATCGTATGACATCCTGAAGAATCATCAGGATACAAGTGACCCTGAACAGCACCAGTTTCAGGACTCTAGTCACTGATTAGTATCCTGATCCTGAAGGATTAGTGTAATGTCTTAGTCTAATGCACAAAAGGATTATCCGCCTTTACTGACACAAAAGTACATAAGGACAGTCTCTTTACTGTTCCCTCCGTACTTATCAGACCTCAAGGCAACTGTTTACACACTTCCTCTTTTGCACACCATGCAAAGAGTATTTGTTTATAGTAAATAGTACAAAGGACCACTTACATTGTGACACGTACACAAAAGTGAGTCTACATGCATTTAATGGATTGGGTATAAATAGGACTTGAAGAGATGTTCTCCAAACTTCTTCTTCATCCTAAATCTACCCGAATCCTTTCTTTCTTTATTCCCTCTATCTTCTTTCTTACATCTCCTCACTCTAGTGCATAGTGAAAGAACTTAGATTGTTTAGTTTAGACTTTTTGTCTTTTCTATATTCCGCAACAATCTGTAAATTCATATTGTTTATACAACAAGAATTTAAAAGTGAAAACTTGTGTGATTATATTCAACCCCCCTTCTATAATCCCAAACACTATCCTTACTTGAAGGTCACCTCTTTGGGACCAACAAAACTGTTCGTTGAACAACACCTTGAACTCGTCCGACATCAACGCATCGATCTACTCCTCCATACGACTTTTAAGGATCATGCCCCACCAGTCCTTACCTGCATTGCGAAGCAGGTTCACAGCAAAGAATACCCCTCGACCCTGTTGGACAGCCGCTAGTGCGGAACGCTCCCTCAACTGCCGCAATCCACCTCGAACAGGCTATGAGATCCTTCAATCCCTCGAAGTGTGGCAGCTGACACACCATGAACTCCTTAAACATGAGAATCCGGTTCTGGGCCTGACTGGTGCTCCTGGTCGTTGAGCCACGAATGGTAAAAGCCGCATCTATCCGCTGATCTAGTGGCTGAAGCAGCTCATCTTTCATCTGAGCAAATAGTCCTGGCAAGATCTGCTACAGAGTCTTATTAACCTCCCAGGCAATAACGTCCCTCAAGTCTGGATTCTCAGACTCAGTACCCGACGTCCTCCTCGTAGTCACCATTCTAAACGTTTTAAGAGAGCTACTTAGATCATGTCTATAAAGAGGCATTTCTAATATTCGCAACTAGAGTGTCTGACTACACTCCCTCATCCTAACTAGTGCTCATGCAAGTACCTACTTTTAGTCATTAGTGCACATGCCACCTGATAACACCAAAATTATACATGTTTTGGTCGTACATAAATGATTGATTTTATCCCGTTTCTCACCCATTTCTGATCTAATTACTCACATTTTGGGCTGATTCTCACTTTTATAGGTTTTGGAGGCCGCGGAACGGAAAAGTACGAAAAAAGGCGAAAAAGCGTGAAATTTGGACAAACTCAACTCAGTAGACTTTTGGCGTTCGCGAAGTTTTAACTTTGGCGCCGCGAAGTCTGTATTTTCTAGAATGTTCTTGCTTTTCACTGACTTCGCGTTGACCTTGAAGAATCTCGCGTCGCGAAGTAGGCCATGACCCTTGACGGAAGATTCAAGAACTTGCCAAAAAAGGAAAATTAGGGTTGGTTTAAGTGTCTCGCGCCGCGAGACGGCAGCCTCGCGATCGCGAAACGAGCTCCGGATGGCCTTTTAAATACAGATCTCCTCCTTCAGTCCAGAAATCATCTTCAATAATCAAGCTACAATCTGGCTCCATATTCTTATATTATTAGATCCTTTCGAGTCAGGTTATCTTGAGTGAGAGAGAGAGAGAGTTGTGCCGATAAGCTACCAGTTTGGTTCTAGATCATCTATCGTTGTACGGTCGGTATAATGTCTGTCTCTACTTTTGTTTCTGCTGTTTTAGTTATGATTAGTGAGTAGTTTTCTTTGTGGTACTTATTCTGGTAGATGAACCTTGTGGATGATGTTTTTATAATTTAAATGTTTATTGGTTTGTCATTGGTTTGTTGAGTGTGATTTTATGGTTCCGATTTGATTTGTATTATATGGATATTTGAATTCGTTGGTTGGGTGTATATGTTTGACCAAGATAGATAGACTCCGATAGGTTAATCAACCTTTCTTGACCTTCCCTTTGGAAAACTGGAGAGTTGTGTTAGGTGGTAGCTCGGACCTAGAGTAGCCAGATAGTAGAATTCCGTGCAATAGTGATAGAATTGGGTGACTGGTACTAGACTGTCTGACGATCAGTCTATGTATTGGGACTAGGAGGACCATTCTTAGTTGACAACTATAATGATCGCATGTTAGCATGTCCCAGACTTAAATTCCTACAATAACCAATACAACCATACCTTTGGCTAATTTAAATCATCCACTTGGGGAGTCGTTATACCATGATAAGTACTACTTTTTTTCTCTTATAAAGATTAAATTACTTTCTTTGTGTTTTCTAGTTAGTTAATTAAATCAGCTGTCTTTTGCTTCTTAGTTAATTAGTTGATTAGTTGTTTAATTACTCAAACCATTTTCATAAACCCCCCATAGCTTTAGATTAATTAAACTAGTTAATATTATTAGTCTACATAACTTGACCGTTCCCAGTGGTAGATACGATACCTGGATTTTCCTACACTATATTACTCACGATCAGGTATGCTTGCCTGTGAATGTGGTAACAGTGGTTAGGCTTTAGAGGTTAAAACTTGTGTCGCTTTTCATATACGATAATTACCGCATCAAGTTTTTGGCGCCGTTGCCGGGGAACGGTAGTTGTTAGATTTTTCATCTTTATTAGTTTTGTTAATCGATCCTTGTGAGGGATTCCGTCCCTTGCAAGTTTTTTGCTTTTTAGTTTTTAATTATTTATTTTATCTCTTTGTTTCCCGCAAGTTGCCCGTAATTGTTTGTTGAGTTGTCAGGAAGGCAGACGATCAACCCATGTGGGGGAAACGATCTAAAGTGCAATTCACCTCGAGATCCGCAATCAAAAAGACAGATGATAAGATGGTGGAGATCAGCAAGGGTCTGATCAAAATGATCGACACTATATCGTTCGACGGAGAACCAAGCGGAAATCCATATCAACATCTCGAAGCGTTCGAAGACATCTGTGATCTATTCAATACCAAGGAAGATGAGGTAAAACTTCGAATATTTCCCTTTACCTTGACAAATAAGGCAAAAGGTTGGTTTGAAAGATTAACCCTAGGATCCATCACGGCCTGGGACGATTTAAATTCTGCCTTTTTGTTAAGATACTTTCCCATTTCCAAGGTAAATAAAATAAAAGCTGAAATTCGAAACTTTTAACAAGGAAGAGACAACCTTGTGAGAGCTTGGGAAAGGTATAAGGATTTATTCTTAAAACTTCCAAACCATGGAATTGATGACGGTGAGGTGATGAATATTTTTTACGCTGGGTTAACTAATGATTCTCGATTAAGGTTAGACTCATCTTGTGGAGGTATTTTCCCTTATAAGTCAGCTAAGGAAGCACGTAAACTTTTGGACGATATGGAAGCACACTATCTGGATTGGTCCACTGATGAAGAAGACACACAGGAGGAGAGCCAACCGGCGCAGTTAAACGAGATTTCGTCGTCCGGTGAGCTACCAATCAAATGCACAAAAAGCAGGCACGCTCATCCAACAGAGGACTGCACTTGGGAGCCAACTCCCCCTCTTTCACGACCTGAACCACATAGCGGAATAATCAAACAACTGTTCTGTCAGTTTTCACCAGAATAGGGAAAAATGAGTACGGACGTCGAACAACAAATTCAAGAGTTCGTAAACTTTATTTCAGGAATACATAAGAGCACAAACCAGTTCCTCCGAGATGTCAAGGAGGCATTTCCCGATGTGAAAATAGACGAACAAGCTGAAGTGTTTACCACCACGAGAGGAGGTAAGGTAGTTGTAGGACCACCTATGCCCCGAACTGACCAAATTCCTAATTTGCAGGTTGTCGAGCCGGAGATCGAATTACCATTACACCCAACAAAAGAAGTCAGGGAGGAAACAATCAGGCCGAAGGAATGCAACAACGCCTGTGCCTACACGAGTACCATATCCTGCACGATTGCGAAAAGGAAAGAAAGAGACCCAGTATCGTAAGTTTATTGAGTTAATAAAACAAGTACATATTGATGTGCCTCTTGTGGACTTGATTGCAGGTGTGCCAAATTATGTGAAATGTCTCAAGGAATTGGTGGCCAACAAAGCAAGAACGGGAGCAGAAGAAATAGCGTTTCTAAATGCAGAATGCTCAGCCATACTTTCCGACACCCTCAAAAAGGGTGATCCAGGGAGTTTCACTATTCTTTGCTATTTTGGTAAAAGTGTTTCGTGTAGGGCCTTAGCAGATCTAGGAGCTAGTATAAATCTAATGCCTTTATCTTTTTACCAAAGACTTGGACTAAAGGATTTAAAGAGCACACGAATGACCATACAACTAGCCGATAGATCCATAAAATACCCCGTAGGAGTAGCTGAGGATGTCATAGTACGGGTAGACAAATTTGTTTTCCCTGCTGATTTTGTTATCTTGGATATAAAGGACGAGGTTAAAGTACCTCTAATCCTTGGCCGTCCGTTTCTCAACACGGCCAGTGCCGTTATCCATGTCGCCAAAAGAGAACTTAGTCTAGGAATTGGCAAAGACTGAATCACCTTCTCCATTGATGGGACTCTAGACTGTGATGAATCTATAAATAACCTAGATGATGTGGATAATTTCACCGAACCTTTTGAAATAGCTTAATAACCATCTTTTTGAACCAGGTGAATCGGAAGAAAGCTTCTTCATCGAGAAAGGAGAGGATGAAGCCATGGGGGGAGAAGAAGAGGAATTCGAGGAGATAAAGCAAGAAGATAAAGTTAGGGTGAAAACCTCTTTGGAGGAACCACCAAATTTGGAATTGAAAGACCTTCCCGAGCACCTTGAATACCAATTTCTTGAAGGTAACAATTCTCTCCCCGTAATCATTTCTGCCTTGCTAACGGCCAATGAAAAGGAAAAGCTTATTGCGGTTTTGAAAAAGCACAAAAAGGCGTTAGCTTGGAAAATCTCGGACATTCCCGGAATAAGCCCTTCTTTTTGTACGCATAAATTTTTAATGAAAGATAATTTTAAACCGTGCATACAAAAACAAAGAACGCTTAATCCGAAAATGCAAGAGGTTGTAAAAAAGGAGGTTATCAAACTACTTGACACCAGGATCATATACCCTATTTCTGATAGTCCGTGGGTGAGCCCTGTTCAGGTGGTTCCTAAAAAGGGAGGACTCACCGTTGTCACAAATGATAACAATGAGTTGGTTCCCACCCGTACTGTCACCGGGTGCAGAGTTTGCATAGATTATAGGAAGCTGAATGATGCCACCAGAAAAGACCATTTCCCTATACCCTTTATAGACCAAATGCTTGAGCGATTGGCGGGAAATGAGTACTCTTGCTTCCTAGATGGATTCTCGGGATATTTTCAAATTCCCATTGATCCCGAGGACCAAGAAAAGACAATCTTGTTAGGATTATGTGCGAGACAGTAACATGATTACCGTGTCCAATGTTATAAGACACTAGTAGGTCACACCGCTGCACACTAAAATGAGAACGTTTGGATTATGTGTGTGAGGAAAATAATTAATTGTCTTTAATTATTAAAAGAGAAAAAGGAATAAATAATTAGTTAAATTATTTATTAAATATAATTATTAAATTAATTAATCAAGTTTGGTTAATTAAAAGGATAATTATAAGAGAGTTATAATTGGTTACAAATACTACCTTATTTATATATATAAAGGGTTAAGGTAATAACCAACTAATTAATCTTAGTCCTCAAGAAAACTCTCTCGCTTTCTCTCCCTCTCAAAAAACCAGCGCACACACACACAAACTGAAAAAGATTTGTTTCGGTTAATCCTCGGTGGTCTAGCAACTTTGTTCTCGCGTGGTGTCAGTAGCGGTGTACCCCCTGCTCGCATTTCAGAGGTTTTCACGAAAAAGGTAAATCCACTAAACACCCTTAATTGTATCGTAAAGGTTTAAGTAGGATCCTTTGATTGGGAATCGTTTTGTTATCCGCTGCGTGTATGTTTTATTCACCGGTTCTCAACAGTGGTATCAGAGCCACTTCTTAAACCTACAGATCAGGTTCATTAGGTTCATTAAAAATTTGATTTTTTATGCGTTTTATGTTAAAAATTGAATTTTATAAAACCTAACAAATTTATATCAATCAGTGGTGGAACGGCGGCAGTTTGCCGGCCAAACCACCGGAGCAACCACGATCGCCAAAAATCATCGACGGCTCCACCCCAGGTTGGTGGTGGCCGCCGGCTGTTTTGTAACTGCAACCGCTGCACCACAATTTGTGGCTCGCGGCGTCGGCTGAGGCCGAAAACAACCACCGCGCCACCTATCGTGGTGGCGGTGGCGATCGATTGGACCACCGATCGACGGTGGCGGTTGTAACCGCTGCCGATCGATGGTGGTATCAGGCAACGGCGTCGATTGCAAACGGAAGCCGCACCATAGAAACGTGGTGGCGGCGATTGGTTGTTTGTGCCGTTCAAACGGCGACGATGGTTGTGGTTTGTTAATCGCCGGACGGCGACGGCGGCGGTGGCCGTTGTCGTCGATGGCGATGGTGGCGTGTGGTGATTTGCGTCGAGGGTCGCACGTCGGCGGTGGCTGAAGCCGCACGTCGGCGACGGCTGTTGTTTGACCGCCGCACCGCGATCACAAGCGGTGGCGGTGGCTGTTTGTTTCTCCAATCGCCGGACGGCGATGGTGGTGGTGCTCATACTGCTGCTGTCGTCGGTGACTCCCAACCACCGATCGACGACCGTCAGGCGGATCAGTGGTGGGAGTCGGGGGCGATTGAGATCGCGGCCACCGACCCGAGCGGTGGTGATGTTGTTTTTCTCGTCGGCCACGGCGACGATGATGGCGCTGCGCTGCTGTCGTCGTCGATTGGCCACTGGTGGCAATGATGGCAGCCGCTATCGTTGCCGCCAGTTAACGACGGCTGTGGTGGTGCGCGGAGGTGATGGCGGCAATGATACGCCATCATTGCCGAGGTCATTGGATCGCGCCGCAAACGGTGCTTTTCGCGCCGCGAGCGGTGGTGACCGCGATTAGGGTTACATCACGAACTCGCACCACAAATTAGGGTTACATCACGAACTCGCGCCGCATAACAAGTTTTGTGAGATAAGGATTTTAATCAGATAACATTAAGTCCTAGTTTTATTTTTGTTTAATTAATTTCAGTTTAATTAGATAAGTTTTTATTGTCATAGTCAAACCCTTTTGACCCGTGGTTGTGTTTTGATGATTGTACGTATATTTTATTTATTTGTGTTTGGTTACGGGAGGCCTGCGTGCCGTTTACAACCCGCTTTTAATTGTAAAATAATGGAAACCCGAAGACGGAGCCAAGAAGACAATCATGGAGCTTGGAGCCAGTGGGAGCGCCGAGAAGATCCAGCTTTGTGTTGTATTGTCACCTAGGGATAAGACCGTCGTTTTGTGTTGGCTCACGAAACGACAATAGTTTAAGGGTTTTTGACTACGACATGTTTTAGATGTGCGTGGTTGTTTATATTAAATTGAATTGCGTGGTTGTATAGTTACGTAATTATAAAATTAAATATAAACGGTTTTTAAAATTAAATGTTTTAAAAGGAAAAATGAATACAAATACAAAGTTTGTGTTTGGATCCAAGTTTTTGAAAACTGGCAATTTTAACCCTTATCAAAATCATAGATTAGTAAGTGCAACCCAGTTTAGGGGCACCTCCGGTGCAAGGTACATAGGGCGTTGTAAGTGAACACACTATGAACGCCCGTGTTCAAACCGAAACTGGAGGGTGATAAAACTCTACGAATTATCTCCGGGTGGTACCGGCCAGGGCTTGTCCAGGTCCTGGGTGGTACAGTCTATTTTGGTAATTATTTATTCACCGGGTGGTACCGGGCCAAAATGCACTAGAGGGACTAAATATGCACGGATTAAATATCCGATGTCCCGACGATCTAGAAATCGTGTTAGAATGCGATTGGTATAGTTTTTACCTACCATAAATTACATGAGTCGGTTTGACATGATCACATGCTTCCCGACACATGTGAAATATGGATTCTAGTCTAATAAATTTATTTTAAGGGTAAATAATTTATTAGAAGTTTTATAATTATAAACTAACTTTGGAATTTTATTCTTTATTGTAGATGTCAATTTCTGTAATCCCGTTTTATACCCCTGAGGAATCACTACTTCTCATCAATGGAAATTGGAAACTTACAGGTCAAAATTTTCCAGTTTGGAAAATGCACCTTGATAACATCTTGCGTGCACAGGGTTAGTTTTACGTTTTAGAAAAACCTGTACCACGACCTAAGAGTAATTCTCCTGAAGAGGAATTTACTCAGTATTTTAAGTATTTGGCGGATGAATCGGATGTCATGTCAATTCTGATTTTCTCTGTATCATCCGAGTTTACGGATAGATTAAGAGATAAATCCTGCCACGAGGTCGTGAAAGATATAGAAAGCCAGTTAGGATTCTATAGACATACGGGTAAGCTTCTGATCATGAAAGAGATACTTTCACTGAAGTTGAAAAAGGACCAGTCAGTTTAAGACCATCTTATTGAAATGAGGAGGCTCTTTAAATGCTTCACACGTTTGGGGTACAAGATGACTCAGGAAGAGTTAGTATATCTAATGTGGTACTTGCTCCCGAAGGAGATATGTGACACAGCTAGTGCCTACATGAAAGAACCAAAGACTGACGTGGCAACAGTACATGAGGACATTCTGGCTAGTCTAGAGCCGAAGCCAGCACCTGCTGTTCTCATGGACACTGATTGGATTGATGAGCTGGGGGATCTGAGTTGCCCAGAATGTGGTAGCAAGGATATTTGCGAGCACTCGATGAATATCGACTAGATTGAGATCGGTTTACCCGATGCTCTAGGTATCTTTATGATAGATTGCTTAATCACTTCTTATGAATCATGGGTAATTGATACAGGCAGTGGTAACCACATTTGTAATCATTTACAGGGATTCACTAGAAGAGAGACTTTGAGGAAGGACCGGTCGAACCTACGAGTTGGTGAAGGCACTCCGCTGATAGCTGAAGCTGTAGGATCTTATAGTCTTAGTTTACCCTCGGGTCTAGTTTTGGAACTGGAAAATTGTTAATATGTTCCAAAGATGATTAAGAATGTTTTGTCTTTTGATTTATTGGTAGACCAAGGTTTTTATTATAAATATGATTATAAAATGCTTTCTGCCTTTAAAAAAATATTTTCTATTTTAAAGCCACACCTGTGAATGGTCTATATACAGTAAATCTTCAAGACAATAATAATGAAATCTATCATATAAGTAAACGATCCAAAGATATTGAGGATCATACTTACCTCTAGCATTGTCGTTTGGGCCACATAAACAAGAAACGCGTTGAACTACTCCTAAAAGGAGGTTTTCTTGGCACTTTCGATTATAAACCTTTTGATAATTGCGAGTCTTGTTTATCTGGCAAAATGACAAAGCAACCTTTCAACAAAGAAAATGAAAGAGCTACTGACTTGTTAGAAATAATTCACACAGATGTGTGTGGGCCATTTTGGTCATGTGGCAAGAGGAGGATACCGGTACTTCATTACCTTTACTGACGATTTCAGTAGGTATGGTTATGTCTACCTTATGAGGCATAAATCTGAAAGCTTTGAGAGATTCAGAGAATATCAGAATGAAGTACAAAATCAGCTTGGCAGGAAGATCAAGTTCTTACGGTCGGATCGCGGAGGCGAATATCTCAGTGATGAGTTTGACAATCATCTGATGGAGTGTGGGATTATATCCCAACTCACACCTCCGTATACACCTCAGATGAACGGTGTGTCAGAAAGGAGGAATCGTACTTTGCTAGACATGGTACGATCGATGATGTGTCGCTCTACGTTACCAATGTCATTCTGGGGACATGCGCTCGAAACAGCAGCACATATACTGAACAAAGCGCCAACAAAGTCGTTAGAAAAGACTCCGTACGAGTTATGGAAAGGTAAGAAACCCAAAATGTCTTTTCTAAGGATTTAGGGTTGTGAGGTTTACGTCAAACGACCTACCTCAGAAAAACTCAAACCCAAATCAGATAAGTGTATTTTCGTAGGATAACCCAGGACCACCGTGGGATATTACTTCTACAACCCTGAGGAGAACAAAGTTTTTGTAGCTCGAAATGGAAAATTTCTGGAAGAAAAGTTTCTCAGTTCGGGAAAAACCAGAAAGGATGTAGATCTATAGATAGTGGACAAAAATGACACTACACCGACTGTTGAGCAAGAATTTCAACATGAAAATGTTGAACCTCGATCAGAACCGATTGAGGAAGTGCAAACACAGGACCTTCGCAGATCCAGTAGGGTAAGACAAGAACCAGATAGGTATCTTGGATTTCTCATCACCCAAAGCAATGGGGATTTGAATGAACCTGTATCCTATGGTGAAGCTGTATCAGGCAATGAGTCTGAACAATGGCAAGAAGCCATGATGGCCGAGATGCAATCCATGTACGAAAACCAAGTTTGGGAGTTGGAAGATTTGCCTCAGAACTGCAAAGTTGTTGGGCATAAATGGGTTTTCAAGAAGAAAACCGACATGGATGGTAATGTGCACACTAATAAAGCAAGGCTAGTCGCAAAAGGTTTCACGCAAACTCATTGTATTGACTATGATGAAACTTTTTCGCCAGTAGCCATGTTAAAGTCAATTAGGATTCTAATGGCCATTTCAGCGTACTTTAATTACGAGATTTGGCAGATGGACGTGAAGACATCTTTTCTTAATGGAAAGTTGACAGAAGACGTCTATATGCAACAACCAGAGGGTTTTGTAGATCCTAAGAATCCTGATAAAGTGTGCAAGTTGCTAAAATCCATTTATGGATTAAAGCAAGCATCTCGAAGCTGGAACTTACACTTTGATGAGCGAATCAAAGAATTTGGTTTCGCTAAAAGTGAGTTCGAGCCGTGTGTTTACACTAAGTTCAGTGGGAGCACAGTAACCTTCTTGGTCTTATACGTAGACGATATTCTACTCATAGGAAACAATGTACTAACTTTACAGAGTGTAAAGAATTGGTTGAGCAAATGTTTCCAGATGAAAGATCTTGGAGAAGCCGCTTATATACTTGGTATAAAGATCTATAGAAATAGATCTAAGCGGCTTATCGGACTTAGTCAAAGTACATATATCGACAAAATCCTAAAGAAATTCAGGATGGATGAATCCAAGAAAGGATTTATCCCAATGCAACATGGCATAGTGTTAAGTAAAACACAATGTCCTGTTTCTAGTCAAGATCAGGACAAAATGAAATCCATTCCATATGCTTCAGCAATTAGATCGATTATGTATGCCATGTTATGTACTAGGCCCGATGTTGCTTACTCAGTAAGTGTTACGAGCAGATATCAACAGAATCCAGGAGAACCTCATTGGGTAGCTGTCAAGAACATTCTCAAGTACCTGAGAAGAACGAAAGATATGTTCTTGGTCTTTGGAGGGTCTGAGGATGAAATTAGTGTCACTGGATATTTTGATGCTAGTTTCCAGACCGACATAGACGATTTTAGATCACAGTCAGGGTACGTTTTTACCCTAAATGGAGGCGCGATCTCGTGGAAGAGCTCGAAGCAGTACACGATTGCAGACTCAACTACAGAAGCAGAGTACATTGCAACATCTGATGCAGCAAAGGAAGCTGTCTGGCTGAGGAATTTTCTATCGGATCTTAGAGTGGTTGCCAGTGTCTCTAGACCGATCGATATATTCTGTGATAACTCAGGAGCCGTGGCGCAAGCAAAGGAACCTAGAGAGCATCACAAGTCAAGACACGTGCTCAGAAAGTATCACCTTATCCGAGAGACCATTGGAAGAGGAGATGTAAGTATATGCAAGATTCCAACAGAAGAAAATGTCGCAGATCCGCTGACAAAGCCACTAGCAAGGGTGAACCATGAGGCACATGCAAGTTCCATTGGGATGCAGTACCTGGACGCCAGTAGCTAGTTTTAGTTTATTAACTATTACTATAGTTTAATTTTGAACAATTCAAACATGTAAAGTTTTATTTCGCAGTGTGATGGAAATAAATGGAGGTTTTAATTCATGACTGTTTTAAAATTAACTATTTTTGCATATTTAATATGTCCATGATTTTACAAAGTTTTGTTTGAAATCTAAAATTTCCGTAGCCACTTATTAAGATGGGAATCTTAATTGGGAGTTAAACGCTATTATAAATTCTTGATGATTTATTCAAAGTAAGGAGTAAAAGCACAAGTGATGTGACCAAGTATTTATAGATACTCTTCGGAGTATTTGAGTATTGGAAGTGACCAGTTTCAAGTCTGCTTCATGGAGCCTCAGTCATAAGCATCAACTTGATGATAGGTTGTCCTGAGACCTGAGATACTTGTTTTGGGAACATGAGGACTACTGTACTCTTAGCACGTCCTAACGCTGCAACGTAACAGGGCGGCCATACGGGACGTGACTAGATGCAGCGGAAGCCGTGGATCCAAATGCAAGTAGTCAAGAAGGGATTTGCACCTCTTTACTAAAAGAGAGATATTTCCGGGACCCTTGACGATTAAGATTGGCAGAAAACGCGTGGCCATGCTCGGATAGAGTAACAGGTGTTATTTAGTAATATCCGTTACTGTAGGCAATCGAAATCAAGATCAAGAAATACTTGAATTTGAGAAATGAATCCTCCACTCCATGTCTCAAATTCATTTTAGAAATATCGCGTGCAAAAGGAATGAACCTGTGTACAAATTCAAGCGTGAATTGTATCTCTGGATATAAGAGATCTTATAACCTGGTTAACCTAAGTGTCTGGCTAGGGACCTCCTTAGGCTAATGGTAATAGTTCAGTTACATGTCTAGCACAAGTGGGAGTCTGTTAGGATTATGTGTGAGACAGTAACATGATTACCGTGTCCAATGTTATAAGACACTAGTAGGTCACACCGCTACACACTAAAATGAGAACGTTTGGATTATGTGTGTGAGGAAAATAATTAATTGTCTTTAATTATTAAAAGAGAAAAGGGAATAAATAATTAGTTAAATTATTTATTAAATATAATTATTAAATTATTAATCAAGTTTGGTTAATTAAAAGGATAATTATAAGAGAGTTATAATTGGTTACAAATACTACCTTATTTATATATATAAAGGGTTAAGGTAATAACCAACTAATTAATCTTAGTCCTCAAGAAAACTCTCTCGCTTTCTCTCCCTCTCAAAAAACCGGCGCACACACACACAAACCGAAAAAGATTTGTTTCGGTTAATCCTCGGTGGTCTAGCAACTTTGTTCTCGCGTGGTGTCAGTAGCGGTGTACCCCCTGCTCGCGTTTCAGAGGTTTTCACGAAAAAGGTAAATCCACTAAAAACCCTTAATTGTATCTGTAAAGGTTTAAGTTGGATCCTTTGATTGGGAATCGTTTTGTTATCCGCTGCGTGTATGTTTTATTCACCGGTTCTCAACAAACCTTTACCTGTCCCTTTGGAACATTTGCTTATAGGCGCATGCCTTTTGGGTTATGCAATGCACCGGCTACTTTTCAGCGATGCATGACTGCCATTTTTCAGGACATGATAGAGGATTGTATGGAGGTTTTTATGGATGATTTCTCTGTTTTCGGTAACTCTTTTGATGATTGTCTAAACAGCTTAGACAGGGTCTTAGCCAGATGCGAGGAGTCTCATTTGGTTCTCAATTGGGAGAAATGTCACTTCATGGTAAGAGAATGTATAGTTCTTGGGCACAAAATCTCAAAAGACGGTTTGGAGGTGGATAAAGCCAAGATAGACACCATATCGAAGCTTCCTCCACCTACAAACATAAAAGGGGTTCGAAGTTTCTTAGGTCATGCCGGGTTTTATAGGCGATTTATTAAAGATTTTTCAAAAATAACCCGACCTCTAACGAAACTTCTTGAAAATGATGCACCTTTCATCTTTGATGAAGATTGCATATCTGCGTTTGAAACCTTAAAACATCATTTAACAAACGCCCCTATTATGGTTCTACCTGATTGGGATCAACCTTTTTGAGATTATGTGCGATTCGAGTGATTATGCCGTTGGTGCAGTTCTTGGGCAGCGTATAAACTATCACTTTCAACCGATTTGCTATGCAAGTCGAATTCTTAATGATGCCCAAGAGAACTACACCACGACTGAAAACGAACTTTTAGCGGTCGTCTTCGCCATTGAGAAGTTCCGATCCTATCTTGTTTTATCCAAAATCATAGTGTACACGGACCATTCTGCCCTTAAATACCGCTTTGCTAACCCTGATGCTAAGCCCAGACTCATACGATGGATACTTCTGTTACAAGAGTTTGATATAGAGGTAAGAGATAAGAAAGGCGCTGAAAATTTGGCTGCTGATCATCTGTCTCGCCTGGAGAATCCAGACATGGATTCCGGGGGCATAGAAGTCATTAGGGATAAATTCCCCGATGAGAACCTCAACATGATTAAGACCGTAGGAGAAGCCACTATACCTTGGTATGTAGATTTCGCAAATTATCTTGCCGCCGTGTTCTCGTTAAAGGTATGACTCATCAACAAAAAGGTAAGTTTTTCTCAGACCTAAAGCATTACTTTTGGTTCAGGCCCTACTTATTCAGGATAGGACCCGATAGATGCCCCGTCGATGTGTCTCAGGTCCTGCTGCTTGGGACATTCTCAATAATTGTCACAAAGGCCCCACGGAGAGGCCATTTTGGGGCCAATCTTAATGCTAGGAAAGTCCTCGATTCGGAATTTTATGGGCCTATGATTTTCAAGGATGCTCACGCGTTGATCAAGTCTTGTGACGCCTGTCAAAGGACACGTAACATCACAAAGAAAGATGAAATGCCTCACAAAGCATCTCCGTTAGTGAAGTGTTTGATGTTTGGGGAATCGATTTCATGGGACCCTTCCCCGATTCCAAAGGCAACAAATACATCCTTGTGGCCGTTGACTATGTTTCTAAATGGGCCGAAGCAAAGGCTTCACCCACAAATGATGCTAAAGTAGTTGTTGACTTTGTGAAATCTCTTGTGTGTAGGTACGATGTCCGAAAGAAATTTTAAGTGATCGGGGAACTCACTTTGCAAATTACCTCTTGGAGAAAACCCTCAAAAGGTATGGGGTACATCATTGGTTCTCAACCGCTTATCATCCGCAAGTAAACGGACAAGCGGAAAACACCACTCGGGCTTTGAAACGGATCTTGGAAAAGACAGTCGATAACAACCCGAAGATATGGTCACAAAAGCTTGAAGATGCACTATGGGCATATCGTACGGCTTACAAGACACAGATTGGAAGCACTCCATATCGGATGCTCTCTGGGAAAGCATGTCACCTACCATTCGAATTCGAGTACAAGGCATTGTGGGCACTAAAAAAGGTTCATTTGGACGACATAGCAAGTAGGAAGGAACGATTAATAAGCTTGCATGAGTTGGAGGAACTCAGGTCTCTTGCATATGAGAACTCGAAGATCTACAAGGAACAGCGAAAAAAATGGCACGATGCGCATCTAAAGAAGGTAAAGGTGTTCAAGGAGGGAGACAAGGTACTAATGTATCAAACTCGTTTCAATTCTCCCCCGGTAAGTTAAAGTCACGGTGGATGGGTCCTTATGTTATTTTGAAAGCATATCCCTCCGGATATGTGGACCTAATGACGGAAGGAGGACAATTCAAGGTAAATGGCCATAGACTAAAACTTTACCATACAGACGACCCCGACAGAAATGGCGAGGTCTGTCATCTTTCTGAAGAGCCCATTACCTAGTTGTTCTCCCGAGTCAGGCTCGAGACTCGTTTGAAAAACAAGCGCTTCTCGGGAGACAACCCGTGTTTTTCTTAATTATTTTGTTTTTGTTTGTTTTCTAATCAATTTTGCAGTATTAGTCAAAGGAAATCACAACCCGATCAAAATTTGAAAAAATGCTAAACAGAAGCATTTTCGCGATCGCGAAATATAATTTTCGCGGAGCGAAGTTGTAGAACGAGGTAAGTTATCTTTTCTAGGGTATTTTCGTGATTGCCAAATCTCAAGTTTTGCGATCGTGAAAGAGCAAAAATCTGAAAATAGTGCAGCAATTTCGAATTTCGCGATGCGAGATCTCTGACTTCGCGACGCGAAGTTCGAACGAGAGGTTTAAATTCAAATTTTAAAACCCTATTTTCAGTTTTCTTCCCTTCCCTTTGGTTTTTCTCTGCAATTCTCTTCCCATCCTGCGATTTCATGGCGTCAAAGGTACGTGATTTCTCTCTGAATGCTTTAATTTGAAGATCCTTGTAAGCCCTAGTTGATTAAATTGTGAATGTACCCACAAAGGGGATTCTTTGGTTAGGGTTTCTTTATTCTGTATGAGAGGAATGTTTCTTGCCTTGATTTATTTGAATATACACACTTGAGTTGTTTTTAGTTTTATGATTAGGCGATATGTTTTAACTCAAGTGTGGGGAAGAGAGATTATAAGCATTGTTTTGAATGATATACGTTGATTTTGCTTTTGTAGAGAGCTTTTCTTCTCGTAATGTCCGGGACCATCCATGCTTGTCTTTTGATTCCGATAACATCCCACAAAGCGAGAAGATGTCTTTGATGATTGAACTTGGCCGCTTAAAAAAGCGAGAAATTGAGATTGGCTCGGTAGTGGATTTGAGCTTTGTTGATGAAATTGGGTTTGGAGATCGGCTTTCGGACCTTTTGAGAAGGGAGTTTCGCGATCAATTTGTCGTTGTTCGTTTTGTAAGCAACGATTGGGAGAAAGTCCTAAAAACTAACGAGCCAATTTACTATGAGCTCGTATTGGAGTTTCTGCCACATTCGAGTTCGATTTGGAGGCTTTCAATGAGGACAAATTCGATGGGGTGTGTGTGAAATTCCGCATACTAGGGGAATGGCACTTCGTTACACTCCCACGATTTGGAGTTTTGCTCGGTCTCTTCACGGCCTCTCAGGCAACATCGGACTACTTTTGTCACTACTTCCTTAACGGTGCTTGTGAACCTAGTGCCGAATTTTCGGGAGCGGAGTTTTGGTCGACTATTGGATTGGGATCCTATCAACAGTCCAACACCAAGGAGAGTTCTATCATCCTGCCCGAACATCGTCTTCTCCATCGAATGTTAGTTCATTCGCTTGCTTACCGAAAAGCTATCAAGGAGAAGGTACCGGAGGGTGATCTTTGGCTTCTTTCGCGGTTGGTTGATCGAAATGCAATCACAAATCTTGCTTTTGTAATGGCGTAAATGTTCTTAAACACCACTGATGTGCATGATAAGGCCGGAACGGGTCTTTGTGGAGGACATTTCATTACGGTTATAGCGGAGAAATTGGGAGCTCTTACACCGGAAGTTTGTGCGACTCTCACCAAGTTGTCTAGTTTGGGAATTCTCGATAAGGTTCTCTTTCGTTCAATGAAGCTACTAGCACCGGGCTGCAAAGGGGTACTTTCGTTTGGATTGGGATACCACATCCCACGAGGGACCGATCGGTATGGCTACTTCACCACCTCAACCAACTTACCCGGGGAAATCGAGCCATCCACCACCGCTAAGTCAACAAAGTCAATGAGGCGGAGCTAGTGAACCGCAAGGATCGGGGTCTATTCATGAAGCTATTCAAGGGTTATCGGAACAGTTGAGCAGTGAACATCATGATATCATGGAGCGACTTGACCAGATTTCATATGACATGTACGGTGTTCGCCGGGAATTGTCGTGGGTCACCACGTCAATGAGCGAGTATTTTGAGAGCGTGGGACATGCTCCCTCGGCTCCTCTTGAACCTCATCCCGTATGGCGTGATGGTGATGATGCTCCAGCTGGTTACTCGTTCTATGATGAATGGGCTTTCGAAAACCGTAACTGATAGGTTTTATTTGATTCGATTGGGTTGTACTTTACTTTGAACTTTTAACTGTGTGGTTTGGTTGTTTGAACTTATTTTTGTTTTGTTTGTTTGGATTGCTTAGGTTAAACTTTTAATTGTTTGCTTTGGTTTAGTTTATTTTTATTTTTTTTCTTTTTACTTTTTCTTTTTCTTTTTGGTAATAGATACAACGGTTTATGATCTTGCACCGAGCACGATTCTGAAGTACTCTCTCTCAGATCATATTACGTCACATAACCCGAGAAGTTTCTCTTTTTCCCAATTACTCCTTAATTGTTTTGATTGTTGCATTGAGGACATGCAAATTTTAAGTGTGGGGAGGGGGTTATGTAGACTTATCTATTTTAAATGGCTTCACTTTTGCTTTTTGAATTGTCGTTTTTCAAATTTTGAAAGCTTTGAGACTTGACCCCAAATTTTTTTCGAAATCTGAGATTCTTTTTGAAACTTAGTTGCGTGCATAGAGAACACTAATGAGGTTATTTGAGTAAAAGGATGCCTTGGAATACCAATTACCATGAGTGCCTCACCCTATTCCTTTGAGAGATTGAGCCTTATTGATTATTCATTTTGTGAGGAATACCGACTTTGACCCAAGGTAGAACTTGTCACTTTGAATGCTTGTCGAGACCACATGAGAGAAGTATTTATCACCATTGCACTGATAGAGGCCTTCGTTTCTTACCCTTTTAGCCTTCGTTAGATAACCTCATTTTAAGGTTATTTAATTTGCCTAGCCGAATTTTTGAAAATGTTCAACTTTAACACTTTAACCCTTGAAACCATTTTGAGCCTTAGCCTTTCATTTCTTTACCCATATTACCATATATCCCTTAGCCTATCTTTTTATCTATCTTTTGGCCGTGACTTAAATTTGAGAACTTGAGATGTTGTGATCCATATTTTTCATATCTGACAAATAAAGAGGGATTGATATTGAGCGAAAAAGAAAGAAAAAGAAAAGTATGACTCAAAGAAAAGAAAAGAAATATCAAAAGAAAGAAAAGAGTCAAAGCTAAAAAAAGAAAATGAGCAAAAGAAAAGAAAAAAAATTCGAGCCACAAATAAGCAATATGCTTAGGCCGATGCAAAAAGAGAAAAAGCTCATCCCGAAAAAATGCATAATTTCAAAAGTCAGATTTTTCTTAAAAGTGTTGGATCATTACTGATTGAGTTTCTTGAGTTTTTGTTGCATTCTTAGTCACTTATATATCCTTTACCCTACTCTTTACCCTTAGCCTAACATTACAACCCTAAAGTCCTCTTGACGGTTGACAACTTCTCAGTGGTGGAGATTAGATTTGGTGACAAGCTTATGCATGCGGGGCTTAGTCGAGTATTGGTGTGATCACTTCTTATACATACACTTTTACCCCCGAGAGATACACTTTGAATTATCATTCATACTTTGTGAGGGTGAACGGTTGATCTTGGTATCCGATTGCTTGATATATCTTGTTGCGTGTTCGACTGTGTGAGTATTCTTTGTTCTCTTAGATGATCTTGGGTGGAGATAATTTTGGCGTTATTTTTCTTATCTTTCAGTCTTTTGATTGAGGACAATCAAAGCTTAAGTGTGGGGATTTTGATAACACCAAAATTATACATGTTTTGGTGGTACTTAAATGATTGATTTTATCCCGTTTCTCACCCATTTCTGATCTAATTACTCACATTTTGGGCTGATTCTCACTTTTATAGGTTTTGGAGGCCGTGGAACAGAAAAGTACGAAAAAGGCGAATGATAACACCAAAATTATACATGTTTTGGTTGAGCTTAATTGTATGACTTTACCCCATTTCTCACCGTTTATGATCATTTCACTCACCAAATGAGCTTATTATTGCTTATGTAGGATTTGGAGGCCGTGGAACGGAAAAGTACGAAAAAAGACGAGAAAACGTGAAAAATGTGCAATATCAATCCAGTAGCCATCTGGCGTCCGCGAAGTTCAAGATCTGGCGCCGCCATGTTCGACAAAGATGAAGAGCAGGGTTTGACCTAAGTGCTTGGCGCCGCGAAACTAGCAGTCTGGCGATCGCCAAATGGGCCCTGGACGTTTTCTTTTAAATACCAGCCTCTTCCTTCAATTCAAAAAAGAAATAGAGACGGAGACATGCATAGAGACGGAGATACGAAGCAGAGACGAGAGGAACAGAGAGTGAAAGTCTGAGTGGTGCCGATACGCTGCGGGGTTCGATCTCTGATCATCCGTCGTTGTATTGTCGGTATCATGTCTACTATCATGTTTTTGTTTTCATTATGATTAGTGAGTAGTCTTTTAATAGTGGTACTTGTTGCCTGACAAACGACCTAAGTATTGGACTAGGAGGACCAAGACTAGTTAATGACCATAATCACTACATGTTAGGGTGTGCCTAGACTTAAATTCCTACAATAACCAAAACAACCAAACCTTTGGCTGTTTAAATCATCCACTTGGGGATTCACTATACCATGATGAGTACTACTACTTTTCTTATATAGTTCTTAATTAATCTCTTAAATCGCTTTCTTAGTTCGTAGTTAATTTAGTTGTCTTTTTAGTATTACAACCTTTTTCATAAAAACCCCCCAAAAGCATTAGGTTAATTAAACTGATTTAGATTAATAATCTACGATAACTTGATCGTTACCAGTGGTAGATACGATACCTGGACTTTCCTACACTATATTACTCACGATCAGGTACGCTTGCCTGTATATGTGGTAAGACAGTGGCTAGGCATTAGAGGTTAAAACTTGTTACGCTTTTTATGTATGATAATTACCGCACCAAGTTTTTTTGGCGCCGTTGCCGGGGAACGGTAGTTGTTAGATTTTACTTGTGAGGGATTCTTTCCCTTGCAAGTTTTTCGCTTTCTAGTTTAAGTTAGTTATTTATATTTATATTTTTATTTTATCTCTTTGTTTCCGCAAGTTGCCCGTAATCGTTTGTTGAGTTGTAGGATGGCAGACGATCAACCCATGTGGGATAAACGATCTGAGGTACAATTCACCCCGAGATCCACAATTAAGAAGACAGATGGTAAAAAGGTGGAAAACGTGAAGCCGATGCTCATGATGACCGGAGAACATCAAAGAAGAAGTGGACGGACATCTACACGAAGAAGTATGTGGAGAGCGATAGTGGAAGTGAGCCTGATTATGCTACGGATTATGACTCGGAAGGGTTCACCATTTCGTTCGAGCATCTAGGACTTAAAGGACCCTTGCTTCAAGTGATGATGAGGAGGAAGATGGAAAGCAGGGCGGATACGCGGAGTTCGTGATACCGAAGAAAAGGATAAAGGCAAGGAGAAAGAGAAGGAAAAAGCACCGGAGGATGACCTCATTACATTGCACCTATCAAGCATGATCCAGGGAGTTACAACTTACCTATTTCTTGTCATAAATTTAAAGGTCTTGCTTTGGTAGATTCAGGTGCCGCACTTAACATGATGCCTGTTGGTTATTACAGGAAAATGGGAGTTAAAAAGATCATTCCAACAGACTATCAATACCGAGGCGTGAACGGATACATGACCAAACCGTTGGGGATAGCGGAAGGAGTCCCAATTCGCATTGAAAATTTTGTCTACTATACGGACTCGTCATAGCTAATCTTCCACAGAACACGGAGATCCCGATAATCCTCGGGAGATCTTTCTTGCACATCGCTCAAGTGAATATCGATATGCGAAACCAGTGACGAGCTTGGGATACGGAGAAAATCGGATTTACTTTGATCCTAACGGAGAGCCGGTCACACATCTCGATGAACCGTATGAAGATCCTTCTCTAGGCCTACAAGAAGAGCATGAACCGCCCGTTACTCCCTCATGAACGTGGAAAGAAAACGGAGAACTATCCAAACCCGATACATCAAACGAACTAAACAACCAATGGGTCGGGACCCTCAAAGAAGGAGTACAGAAAGAAGAAGGGCTCGTCATCCCGACGTGCCAAGAAATGAGCTGAAAAAGGGGTCGAGCTCTAGACCCATTAAAAAACGAAGCGCTTCTCGGGAGGCAACCCGAGCTTTTTCTTTCTTTTTGCATTTTTTTTAGGTTTTTCGTGTGTGTTTTCGTTAATCTTTTTGTTTGATATTGCTTAGGTAACCATATGGAGGGAGTAAGAACCAAAATCGAGCAAATCCGACGTGCGATGTGATTTTTGAAAAGTTGGAAACAGAAGGCATTTCGCGATCGCCAGTTTTCAAATCTGGCGACGCGAGGTTGGTCAGGTTTGGTACAGGTAAAATTTTTTCGAATCTCGCGACGCGAGGGGGCCGTTTCGCGACGCGAAGCTTTAAAAAACTAGGGTTATTTTTCAGAAACTGCCTGTTTCGCGACGCGAAACCCTGGGTTTGGCGACGCGAAATCGGGGCAGACGGGTTTTTAACCCTTTTTTCTCACTTTTTCAAAAGAACACAACCTTAATTTCTCTTAGGCGTCGCGAACTCCTCCCACGTCTTTGCGAAATCCGACTCGTTGAGCTTCAATTTCATCATTCACCATGACTAAGGTATGTTTCCCAACTTTAATTTCATGAGGATAGCTTGATTTGGTAAGTGTAGATCTTGTTTTGGGCATCAATGGTGTGTTTGTGCTTATATGGATTTGACATTGTTCTTGAAACACCATTGATTGTTTAGTGCTTATTAGCTTATGCATGCTATTTGTTTTGATTGAAATTTCACTCTAGCATGTTATATATTCGTTTAATCTAGTGAATATGCTTTGATGATAAGTGTGGGGATTTTGATAACATCAAAATCCCCCATTCTTGTTTAGCTAGATTAATTTGTAATTGAGGTTGGACTAAAAGTTCAAGTGTGGGGATGTTCCACATCCCCTTTGATTTTGGTTTTTCATATATGCATTTGATACTTGAACTTGTTAGTCGTGGAAGTTTTATCTCTTGAGTTTTTGATGTGAATGAACCTTGTCGTGTGTTTATGGATTAAATCTTCTAAGACAATGGTATTTGGATTTTGTAGAGACAAAGAACCCGCTCGTCAACTTCCACCGTAACCAACTTCCGTGCACCGGATGGGGGGCAAGTTTTCACCTATTTCATGAATGACCCAACTTTGAACGCTCCAAAAGGAGGAGTACCGGGATACTGTGAACCGGCTTCTCACCCGTCAAGTGCTTATACCGAGGAGAGTCGACTGGGACCTTCTTCGATCAATGAGTGTCGAAAACAACATCAAGGCGATACTCGAGAAGCATGCCTACGACGAGGATAGCACGATATTATATTTGCATGATGAGCGAGTCTTCGACATTTCTAGACTTATCGCGATTATGTGAATCGTGGCCACTTCGTCACGCAATCAGGCCTGAGCGAGTTTATCGTATGCATACGTTCCGACTCGGTGGAGTTTGGAGATCGCTTTCATTGGTCGAGTTTGCCGTTGCCTTGGGGATATATACCCAAGAGGAGGTTGATGCTCCCAGATTCGTGGAGTATATGTGGGCGACTTCGAAAAGACCGGATGGTTTTGATCCTCAGTTGGCTTGGGCGGTTCTAGGTGAATGTGACTATGGTGGTAATCTCAAGGTGAAAGGTTTTCTTGCCTTCTTCGGATCGACTTTTGCACCGTATGCTTATTCAAGCAGTGAATGCTCGTTCTTGCAAGTGAGGAGAAAGTTTCGGTTTATGATCTATGGCTTCTTGAGCAACTCACCACGGATGACAAATATCCGAATGCTCCGTATCTCATTGCCGTTCAACTTGCCAAAGGAGGTGGTTATCGAGAGGGTAGTCGAATGGTTGGTGGCCAGTACGTGACACTCTTGGCCAAGACTTCGGTATCCTTACCGAGGGTGCCATTCCCTCGATGACGAACCTTGGGGAGATGGGATTGATCGGCATGGACCAACTACGTGGCATGGGTGTAGCAAGGGTTGAGCATATGGTCGGAAGGGATTAAATGCATGGATCCATAATCCTCAAGCTTATGGGACGAGGAGTCAACCGAGGAGTCAAGCAAGGAGCACACATGAGATCGGTGGAACAAGTGGGACGAGTGCGGGAGAGCAACCGGCGGAATGGACAGCATATTCGGGTTACCAAGACTTGAGTAACCGACTCTCGGAGATGTCGTCTGTTTATGGCCTCATCATCACATGTGGAGTACAACACCGTGGAGGCTCTTTACCAATCCAACTGGCAAAGTGGAGTGATGAACCAAATGGCCTCTCATTTTGGTATTCAACCGAATACCGCGTATGCTCCATCACCTTTTTGGCCATACTCCGAAGATGCTCCGCCCGGTTACCCGACTTACGAGGATTGGCAAAACCAACCTCGTGGCCCTTATTGATATCTCTCTTTTATCTCTCTCATTCGATTATGGTTGTTTAAGACAATTTTATTTTGTTTGTGGTTGTGTTTGGTTTGGTTGGACACTTTTTATTTTGTTGGTTTGCTTAGGATTTTAAGTACTCTTTAATTGCTTTAGTTTGGTTTATTTTGTTTTGTTCGTTTTTACTTTTTCCTTTTCTTTTTGGTTAGTAGATACAGCGATCTATGATCTTTGATCGAGCACGATACTTGGAACACTCTCTCAGAATCAGAACATATTTCGTCACATAACCCGGGAAGTTTCTCTTTTTCCCAATTACTCCATAATTGTTTTGATTGTTGCATTGAGGACACTGCAAATTTTAAGTGTGGGGAGGGGGTTATGTAGACTTATCTGTTTAAATGGGTTCACTTTTTGCTTTTGGTGTGTCGTTTTTCAAATTTTTTAAAGCTTTGAGATTTGACCCCAATTTTTTTCGAAATCTGAGATTGTTTTTGAGACTGAGTTGATTGCATAGGAGAACACTGAATAGGATTAGCTGAGTAAAAGGATGCCTTGGAATACTGATTACCATGAGTGCCTCACCCAATTCCTTTGAGAGATTGAGCCTTAATTGTTATTTATTTCGTGAGGAATACCGACTTTGACCCAAGGTAGAACTTGTCATTTGAATGCTTGTCGAGACCACATAAGATAAGTATTTATCACCATTGCACTGATAGAGGCCTTCGTTTCTAACCCTTTTAGCCTTCGTCAGATAACCTCATCATAAGGTTATTTGATTTGCCTAGCCTTTGATTAAAAAGTACTCATCATTAGTACTTCATCCCTTGTAACCATTTTGAGCCTTAGCCTTTTCATTTCTTTACCCACTATATCTTTTATCCTTTAGCCTAATTATTTTATCTATCTTTTGGCCGTAACTTAAATTTGATTCTTGAGATGTTTTGATCCAGTTTTTCAAATCTGACAGTTTTTTATGGGATTGAGATTTAAAAGAGCCCAAAAGCAACATAGTTGCTGCTCTGGAAAAAAAAAGAGGAAAAGAAAAGAAAAATATTTGAGACTCAGAAAAGAAAAAGAAATATCAAAAGAGTCAAGAATGTTGAAAAAAGAAAAGAATGTGAGCTGAAAAGATTGAAAAAGAATTTGTGCCCCAAATAAGCCATAGGCTTAGGCCAATTCTAAAAAGAAAAGAGAGGAAATGCTCATCCCAAAAGTTTTATTGTTCGAAAGTCAGATTGCTTCGCTGTTTGGATCATTACTGATTGAGTTTTCAAGTTTTTGTTACAAAACCCTTAGTCACTTATATATCCTTTATCCTACCCTTAACCCTTAGCCTAACATTACAACCCTAAAGTCCTCTTGACGGTTGACAACTTCTCAGTGGTGGAGATTAGATTTGGTGACAAGCTTATGCATGCGGGAATGAGTCGAGTATTGGTGTGATCACTTATATATACTTTTTTACCCCCGAGAGATACACTTTATATGATTATTCATACTATGTGAGGGTAAAAGGTTGATCTTGGTATCCGATTCCTTAACGAGTTTTGTTTGTGTGTTCAATGTGTGTGAGTAATATACTTTGTTCTCTTTGATGATCTTGGTTGGAGATAATTTTGGAGTTATCTTTCTTATCTTTCAGTCTTTTGATTGCGGACATTCAAAGCTTGAGTGTGGGAATTTTGATAACACCAAAATTATACATGTTTTGGTTGAGCTTAATTGTATGCCTTTACCCCATTTCTCACCCGTTTATGATCATTTCACTCACCAAATGAGCTTATTATTGCTTATGTAGGATTTGGAGGCCGTGGAACGGAAAAGTACGAAAAAAGACGAGAAAACGTGAAAAATGTGCAATATCAATCCAGTAGCCATCTGGCGTCCGCAAGTTCAAGATCTGGCGCCGCCAAGTTCGACAAAGATGAAGACCAGGGTTTGACCTAAGTGCTTGGCGCCGCGAAACTAGCAGTTTGGAGATCGCTAAATGGGCCCTGGACGTTTTCTTTTAAATACCAGCCTCCTCCTTCAGTTCAAAAGAGGCATAGAGACGGAGACATGCATAGAGACGGAGATACGAAGCAGAGACGAGAGGAACAGAGAGTGAAAGTCTGAGTGGTGTCGATACGCTGCGGGGTTCGATCTCTGATCATCCGTCGTTGTATTGTCGGTATCATGTCTACTATCATGTTTTCTGTTTTCATTATGATTAGTGAGTAGTCTTTTAATAGTGGTACTTGTTATGGTCGATGAACCATTGTGGATGATGATTTTATAATTAATGTTTATTGGTTTGTTTTTGGTTGATTGAATGTGTGTTACGGTCCCGTTCTGATTATTATTGTTTGGTTATTTGAACTCATTGGTTGGGTTGTCGTTTGACAAGTAGATAACTCGATAGGATATCAACCCCTTAACCTACCTTTGACCAAGAAAGTTGTGTTAAGTGGTTACTCGGACCGAGAGTGACCTGGAGGTAGAAAACCACACAATAGAAGTAGGATCGGATTACCGGTACTAGGTTGCCTGACAAACGACCTAAGTATTGGACTAGGAGGACCAAGACTTAGTTAATGACCATAATCACCACATGTTAGGGTGTCCTAGACTTAAATTCCTACAATAACCAAAACAACCAAACCTTTGGCCTGTTTAAATCATCCACTTGGGGATTCACTATACCATGATGAGTACTACTACTTTTCTTATATAGTTCTTAATTAATCTCTTAAATCGCTTTCTTAGTTCGTAGTTAATTTAGTTGTCTTTTTAGTATTAAAACATTTTTCATAAAAACCCCCCAAAAGCATTAGGTTAATTAAACTGATTTAGATTAATAATCTACGATAACTTGACCGTTCCCAGTGGTAGATACGATACCTGGACTTTCCTACACTATATTACTCACGATCAGGTACGCTTGCCTGTATATGTGGTAAGACAGTGGCTAGGCATTAGAGGTTAAAACTTGTTACGCTTTTTATGTATGATAATTACCGCACCAGCGAAAAAAGCGTGAAATTTGGACAAACTCAACTCAGTAGACTTTTGGCGTTCGCAAGTTTTAACTTTGGCGCCGCGAAGTCTGTATTTTCTAGAATGTTCATGCTTTTCACTGACTTCGCGTTGACCTTAAAGAATCTCGCGCCGCGAAGTAGGCAATGACCCTTGACAGAAGATTCCAGAACTTGCCAAAAAAGGAAAATTAGGGTTGGTTTAAGTGTCTCGCGCCGCGAGACGGCAGCCTCGCGATCGGAAACCAACTCTGGATGGCCTTTTAAATACAGATCTCCTCCTTCAGTCCACAAATCATCTTCAACAATCAAGCTACAATCTGGCTCCATATTCTTACATTATTAGATCCTTTCGAGTCAGTTTAGCTTGAGTGAGAGAGAGAGAGAGTTTTTGCCGATACGCTACAAGTTTGGTTCTAGATCATCTATCGTTGTACGGTCGGTATAATGTTGTCTCTACTTTTGTTTCTGCTGTTTTAGTTATATTTAGTGAGTAGTTTTCTTTGTGGTACTTATTGTGGTAGATGAACCTTGTGGATGATGTTTTTTATAATTTAAATGTTTATTGGTTTGTTGAGTGTGATTTTATGGTTCCGATTTGATTCGTATTATATGGATATTTGAATTCGTTTGTTGGGTGTATCTGTTTGACCAAGATAGATAGACTCTGATAGGTTAATCAACCTTTCTTGACCTTCCCTTTGGAAAACTGGAGAGTTGTGTTAGGTGGTAGCTCGGACCTAGAGCAGCCAGATAGTAGAATTCCGTGCAATAGTGATAGAATTGGGTGACTGGTACTAGACTGTCTGACAATCAGTCTATGTATTGGGACTAGGAGGACCATTCTTAGTTGACAACCGTAATGATCGCATGTTAGGGTGTCCCAGACTTAAATTCCTACAATAACCTATACTAATCATACCTTTGGCTAATTTAAATCATCCACTTAGGGAGTCGTTATACCATGATAAGTACTACTGTTTTTCTCTTATAAAGATTAAATTACTTTCTTTGTGTTTTCTAGTTAGTTAATTAAATCAGTTGTCTTTTGCTTCTTAGTTAATTAGTTGATTAGTTGTTTAATTACTCAAACCATTTTCATAAAACCCCCCATAGCTTTAGATTAATTAAACTAGTTAAGATTATTAGTCTACATAACTTGACCGTTCCCAGTGGTAGATACGATACCTGGACTTTCCTATACTATATTACTCACGATCAGGTACGCTTGCCTGTGAATGTGGTAACAGTGGTTAGGCTTTAGAGGTTAAAACTTGTGTCGCTTTTCATATACGATAATTACCGCCTCACCACCCTTAGACTAGGTTACAGCCTCACTCAAGCGAATACCATAAGCATCAAATAGCCTCATTTAGTCATATTAACAGTTCAAGCATTCATCAACTTCTTAACTGTCGTTAATCAAATTGAGATTCCCAAGACTTAATCAAATTCAAATCTACACCGGTGTTTATAGTAGTACTATTATTTGGGCCTGTACTACTATACCAACCAAGATTGATAGTCGGGTTAAGATTACGAGGCAACAATCAAACGAGAACATGCCCAATAACTCCTCATCGACGTATCATGGTGTATACATTTGAGCTTGATACCGCCCTAAAACAATCCCAATCCTATTGACTAAGTAGGTATTCTATAAACATCAATTACCAAACATACCCCATGGGGGATTCACATTTATCGCATACTCAACTGTTAATTACATAACCTAACATGTCATCATGAATAAATATCTCAACTAGCACAACAAAATATAGATAGTGTTGCTCACCCCCGTCTTGAAGTTCCGGTGACAGTTTCGACCCATGACCATTTCCTTTTTGCCAAAATCTCCTGGTTTAAGTCCAACCACACACACACTCGCAAGCATGCGTGTTGATTCTCTTAAACCTAGGCTCTGATACCAAGTTGTAACACCTTATCTCAACATTAATTAAACTGCTAAATAAAGTTTTAAAAAAATTTCGATTTTTAAAGAAAATCCATAATTCAGTAAAAAATTAAAACAAACCGTTCAAGTACTGAAAACCAAAGAAATAACCAAGTTCCAACGTTTTAATAAAAATAATTAACTAAAAGTTTTAAAAATTTCATAGCAAGGCGGATCGAACGGAACTGTCACAGCTGGAAGTCAAGCCGGGGCCTTGCCCTTATGCACACCCGAACTGGTACCTGGAAAAGGGGAAACAACTAAAAGGGTAAGCGAAAACGCTTAGTGAGCTGACACTATATACATCTCACACCATCACATGGATATATAACATAATAGGTGCCAATCTCGATCATGAAACAATCAAGCCACAACACAATACATCACATTAATTAACCAAACAATTGACTCTGACTCTCATGAGAATATATCAAACATCCCGCCAGCTTTGGACACGGGTCTGCCGCCACAACTCATCAAAGACATGTGGTTCCCTTTTCTCGCCAGCTTTGGACACGAGTACGCCCCCACAACTCATCAAGGGCATGTGGTTCCCATTAAAACATACTATAACGCATACATAAACACATAACAACGCAAAACATACATAGTGTAACTCACCTGGATCGTAGCGATAACAAGAACACGAACTAACACGATCCCTCTAATCGAAAACCTGAATTCGTATAATTACAGCTGAAATTAGGACCCTAAATCCGCCCTAAAAGATGCTAAAAATAAA